>JADDOH010004018.1:0-117710 GCA_016648135.1 Agrypnia vestita | reverse complement strand
TGAGCTGGAGAAGAACTGGACAAAGGAGGTGCTGGCCGCCAAGGAGCAAGACCGCAAGCCCAGCCTGCTCACCGCCATCCGGCGCACCTTCCTCTGGTCCTACATGGCGTGGGGCGTGCTGGAGTTCATCCAGGCCGTCATCCTCAGGTGAGTCCGGCCTCTGTCTTCCATCGGCATTTACCTGAAAAATGTTGTCAACAATAATGGACATAACTGTAGAATATGGGGTCGACTAAATATCCTCCGAATAGTTGATCGCCCTCTTTTCAAAAAATGAAATTCTATCGAATTGGGTCTCGAGTATTAAACGAGTTACTGGACGCACACTCGTGAAAAATCGCGGGAAATAATAATAATTAATAACGACCCTCGCGTGACCGCGCAACGTGAACCGCGCGCTGATTGCGTGTCACACTTTAATTATCTAATTTGGTCATTCCAGCAAGTTACGGACGGACAACGGAATAATTATATTTAGAATAACGTTTCGAATTTTCACCATACATTTTGACATTTGAGACGCTTTACCCATGGATAACACCAGTTTACCCAATTCATAGATAAGAGAGAAACATAGTGAATATAGGAACTTATGAGATTTTTGTAATTACACATTTCAATACTATATTATTAGGATACCTATGAAACGTGGCGCACATGTGCCACCGTCGAGACATTCATGACATGCATTTTTTAAATAATTTTAATAATATGTCTGATTTAAGAATCCCATCCCAATGATAATAATTTCTTTGTCTGTCCGTCCGTCGTAACTTCGTGTAACGTCCGTAACTTCTTTATAGTAAATTTTTCTTTTCTTTTTTTTATTCCTTAGAAACCGACATGTAAAAGTACCGTCATTTTTGATGGGCTGCAGCTAGTATCTCTTATAAAATAATAAGAATTGATTGGTGAATTAGTTTGCACTTTGGTAGACCACTTCAGTTTTTTGAAACAATATTTTTTTCAATATTGAATAGTAGATTTTACGTAAAACTGGCCGTGGCCACCACTACCTAGAAACAAAAAATCGACGATAGCATATTGCTTTTGCGGTCGTTTTCCGTTTCCTGCGCCATCAGCGCTCGCGTCATAAATATTTTTTTACCGTACACACTTCATTCGCTCGTTACACACAACCAACCCACTCTTTCATTCCGTTCATTGTGCGAAAATCAGATTTACATTCACGAACAACGTGTTTATTCTTTAATCTGTCGTTAATGGATTTACCACATACAGTTCTAGTGTTACATGCCAGCAAAGAAGATTTCAGAATGACGACTTAGTATGCTTTTGCAGTTACAGACAGATAAACACTCAGTGCAAAATAATTCGATGTTTACGGAGATGTACGTAAACAGCAAACGGACGTTCCGTTCTTTCTTCTTTGAGCTTCAAATACAACCTGGTGACCAAAGGGTCGTCATAGGGATTATTTGCACCATTCTAAGAACAATAGTCCAATGGAAATTTCTACATGATTAGGTCCGCGTAAACGGGGTAAACGAACCTCTAAAAATGATGTGAAGTTTTTGTTTTCGATTTACATCCGTTTACGGAGAACACAATTCATTAATAATTTAATATAATAGTCGAAAACGAAACTATTAAAAATAATGGTTCCAAACCTCCCTCGAGTCGTTTCTTGATGATGAAGGTTAAAGTTGATGATAACCTAAAATATCATCCAAATGTGAGTACTGTGACAGGTATATAACACCCTATATTTTATTTATAATATTTTAAAATGCCGGTCAAGTTGTGTAAATTTTCGCTAAATTACGAGTGTTTTCAGTTTTTTTTATTTAGTTGAATGTTATTTTTTTACTAAAAGTAGTAAGTAAGTAAGGTAGCTTACAATGTACGATATTGATATGGATTAAAGAATCCTGTTGTTGATGGAGGGAAAACGCCCACGTTATTTAAAGAGTGAGGCAAAATTTTTGGCCGAAAATTATTATTTTTATTTTTTAGTACATACGTTTAAATATTAGTGTGTTTTTTTTAAACTATTTTTTACTAGGGATTACCTGATTGAAGGCAGTCGACTATTTACAGAGCAAAAATAATTAAATACTTAATATAATTTAGTATACATTACAATGAATTTTTAAATTAACAAATATATAATAAATTTAAATTTGATAAAATAATTAAAAACAAATAAAGAATTATCGGTAAGAAATATATTCAATATTCAAAATATTATAATATATTCTAATATTCTAAATATATTACAATATTCTAAATAAAATATAACAATTTTAAGGGATTTTTTTATTACAAAATATATAATAAAAAAATTAAATAAGCAAAAAATATTGAGAAGTAATACACAGCATTACACAGGAATTCATTTAGGGTTTTCTCAGATAAATCTCGTCCTATGTCAATGAGCCATCCATTTAATTGTTTTTAAGTTATCCGGTATCAAATGATATATTTTTGGGCCTAGGTATGCATAATGCATTTGTCCTAACTTCAAATTCTTTTTGTCAGTTCTCATATGCATATACTATGTATTTCTTCTTAGTTCTTACATTCTTAGATGTAACAAACAAAGGAAATGAATATTGGAAAAAAGTATAAACGTTCTGATAGGACAGTCAATAATTCCGTATAATATTTTGTGAAAAAAGGCAAGATCCGACACTATTCCTCTTGTCTCCAATTTTTCAATAGAGCAAAACCATCTAAGAATGTCGTAATCCATGTGTGCAGATTGTCTTGAGGTGTACAATTTTCTGCCGTTGGTATAAAATATTACTACATTACTTATTACATTAACGCCGTAAATTTATTACCAAACAAACAGAAATGCAGAAATGAATAGAATGTAAAATTTGCTTTTTATTTGTTTCACGTGATTTTCAAACGAATGTGTTGCGGAGGCCTTTCTGAAAACGTGTTTAATTAACGCTTCATGTTAATCTCTTCATAAATTCAGTACATTGTACATTGTTTTGGCACACAGACGGTAGGGAACTTTGATATTATCTCTAACATTGAAATGTGACAGTTTTTCTTTGCCTTTCAGTAGAGTTAAGCCATGTATTCACTAGGGGACAGATCGTCCCTCAACAGCACGCGCGGCATAGTCTACGTGACGTTACAACGTCGTGCACTGTTCCGCGACGTCGCGCACAACATAGCGCGGCATTTCTACGTGCCGTGGCAACGTTGCCATGCGCACGGTACCCGAGCGAGCTCACTGCAACATTACGCGGAGCGTCAGTACCACGTGGTATGTTTACAAGTGAATACGCATGCGCTGTATCTGTCAAGATGACAATGTGGGGAAACGAAATTGTTCTTGAACTCATCGAGCTTTAAAGTAGCCGGCAAACATCTTGAAATTTTACGGCGTAGTGGGGGGAAGTTTGCGCATATACCATTCCACCAAAGAGACCCAAATTTTGTCTTCTGCGCATTCCCCCACCACGCCAAAGAATTTCAAGAAGTTTGCCGGCAACTGTATCGATCGAAGATCGCATAGAATATTCGTCCTCTCTTTGCAGTAAATAATTTCGCATTCACCACCTTTTTCTCCCCTTACGTTTCGATAAACTCGTTAACATAAATGGATAGGCAGCTGTCATCATAACCTCATAGGGCGACATTTCCGCGACGTGTGGAAAACAATAATTATTTGCAAAAAGGACCTTGTTTTTAATAATAATCAATTTACTACAGTAAAACCTCGTTAATTTGAAATTGCAACCCAAAAAAACATTTCGAATTGCGCGGAACCCCGTTTTCGCTAAATGACGGAAGTGTAAATAGATACCGCAGCTGTCATCATAACCTCATCGGGTGACATTTCCGCGAGATATGTGAGTCCCGGTGTGTACACGTCAAATGACCGCGTCATTGTCCCTGAAACATGAACGTAGATGTTCATGCGACATGCCGCGAGGAATGCTGCGCTATTTGTCCCCTAGTGAATACATGGCTTTATTGAAACATTTTTGTCCGAATGTGTTCAATGCTTTTTGCTGTGAATATTTCTTGCATAAAGAAATACAGCATTTTATTAGTGAAGGGTCGTTGCCACTACCGACTCATTGTTGTGGGTTAACCCATTGTTATGTTATCGTTACAAGCACGTTCAGATCACGTTGAGAAAATAGCAACACAAAAATACGAACTGTGAAAATAAATTAAATTCAAGCAGCTTGCATATTACATTTTTTGATTCCTCTCGATGGCGCTATTAAACTTCACAATTTTTTATACATGGATCACAATATTTTTTGTTTTCATCGACTTACATATGGCAGTGGTTTTGAGTTCTTTCCATATATATTCCATATATTCCACATATATTCCAAAATATCAATATTCATAAGAAAGATATTATATCACACGTATGTAGGTACACTAGATACTATATAATAAGTACAGTAAACCCCCGTTCATCGCGACCCCGGCGAGTGCGGATTCGTTATATCGCGATCTTTTTTGTCTAGGCACATGTCTGGTTTTGACAAGTTTCAAGAATTGTCAGAAGAGAACGATGAAGATTACGAGCGAGTGAGTGCTGTGAAATGTGGTTGTAATGCATTAATTACTTGACAGTTATCGTCAAATTTTGTACAATAAACGTAAAGAGGCCAAAAAAGGGAATCAAAATTCCTTTTTGCAATGCGGAACAAAATGAATGAATTATTTAACGTGAACCATTTTGCGTTATTACTATTGTTTTTTTATTAATAATGTGTTTTTCGAATATTACGATGTTTTTTCAAAATCCCCCGTTGATCGTGAAATTTCGCTTATCGCGACAGTGTCCAGAACGTATCCCCCGCGATGAACGGGGGTTACCTGTAATGCATTTTCTAGTGGCCTATTTCAAATTTAAAAAAAAATGCAAATATTCAGAATATTTTGAGTATGTCCAAATTTTTCTAGAACGCGATACTGGATATACTAGATATCTCATAGAGATGAAGCTATATTTTTTTATATGGGAATGTAGGTATGGAAGTCTTTTTAGGGTGTTCGTAGGGCTGACGACCTATCGTGCGGTTGGCTTAAATGATGATTTTACGCAATTCACCGTTCACAGTTTGATTACACAATTACACAGTTCACCAATTCCACCCATGAAAGAGCAGTCATGACCAATAGTTATGGAGATATGCAAAATCAATTTTGCATTTTTTTCAATATTGTGACTTATTTTTTGCAAAAAGTTGAACTTTCATTGCAGCATTTCGACTGTAAAAAATTCAATCGCTTTAATACAAAAAAATGATAAAAACCTTGCTAAGTTGAAAATAGATTTTTTTTACAAGGTTTTTTATCATTTTATTTAAGTTGTATTGAAGCGAATAAATTTCTTATAATCTATATACGCTACTGTAATAATAGTTCAAATTTTTGCAAAAAATAAGTAAGAAATATTGAAAAAAATGGCAAATGGTTTGAAAATTTTCGACTCATTATCAAAGTAAGAATCCACCTGTTAAGTTTTTGCCACTAGCTATGAGACACCTGTATAATAATAAACGTCGACGGTCCCACGTAAACTGTCATTCTACAAAAATTCGATCTTTGTTTTACAATACGATTTACACTATATTAGTGATGGTTAAACCGTTATTTTAACCGGTTACGCATGGTACAGTTATTTGAGATTTGTATCTGATTGTGTCCATGATTGGTAACTGAGATGTAACTGTTGTCTAGAATAGATGGATGTCCATCGAATTGGTAATAATCAGTTACCAGTCATCGAAATAATAGATGCAAATCTCAAATAACGTTTAGTGCGTCAACGGTTAAAATACCATAACTACTGTTTTCGGATAATGTTAAAAAAAGTTTAATTTTCCTTTAATAATTTTAAAGGAAAATGAAACTTTTTTTAAATTTGTTCTTTGTTTGAAAATAATATGATTTTTTTAAAACATAGTATATAGAGAAATACAGAGAACAATTTATGATTTAAGAATTTTTGCAGATTCTGCAGTATACGTAGAGACCATCGACATTTAATACGGCATCCTGTCATTTATGTTGGTGTACCGTTGACATTTATGATAAGATAAGATAAAAGGTTGATTCCTACCGTAGAATCGCGCGTAGCGTCGCCGCAGAGAATATTGCGTTCTGTTAACATTAATAACTCGCAAATCTATACAAGTTTAATGAATTTCAAGAATATTATTAGGATTATTGACCGGCTGTGCCAGTCGTAATGTTTTCTTTCTCTTGTTGTTGTTGTTCTCTCTCTTGTAATTAAAACGCCGGTGTCAACTCACGACATTATACAGTATTAAAAACAATATTAAATCGATTATATTGATTGTCGAAAAGGTTACGCTTGTTTTGCTCAGCAATTTTTTACTTAAGGATAATGGAAAAAAGATTTCCAATTTTCAGTTACCATCAGTAAGACAAACGTCATAAATGTTTTTGATTAAAGGTACTGATACACATGCTTATTAGAGGCACGTGAGCATGTGTAGTATTGAACTTTTTTAGTCCTTGCTTATTAGTGGCATGTGTGTACGCACATTGCTAGTAATTAGCATGCTTATGTCATTCACTATGAGAAGGGGTATCTTTTGAGCATGTGTGAACAGGCTTGCTTATTATGAGCATGCTTACCTATGTCATTCGCGGCTAGTATCGATTATCAATGCGATCTTCTCAGTCCGCGACAGATGAAACAAATATGGCGCGTTGGGGAGATGATAAAACATTACTTTTCGTGACTTATTATAGGAATCACGAATGTCTGTGGAATACTCGGTCACCGCTATGTAAAAATAATATAGTAAGAACTAATGTTATGAAACATTATTAAAATACATGAATGATTCAAATCTTACAATAAAAATTATAAAAACTAAAATCAAAATTATTTTGATTTATTGGTTCACTTGAATTTTCTATTTCAGTTTCCAGTTTCCATTTTGAACAAGAGCGTCTCTATTCTATGACAAGAGCATGCCAGTAATAAGCATGTGTATTTGATTAAACCCAGGAACTGTTTTGATTTATTGGTTCACTTTAATTTTCTATTTCAGTTTGCAAAGTCTCAATTTTGAATTAGAGTTCCTCTCTATTCTTTGACAAGAGCATACCACTAATAAGCATGTGTGTTTGATTGTTAGCTTTGAGCATGCTTATTTATGAGCATGCTTAAATAAGAATGCTAATAATGAGCAAGTGTGTACAGTTATTAGGGCATGCTAGTTTTGAGCATGCTAATGAGCCAGTAAAAAGCATGCGTATCTGTACCTTATAAGAGACATCGTCACCATCGGTAGTGTACAATAATCGTCAGCTTCGGGCACCGTCGACTGTGAAAGTTTTTGTGAAATATGTGTCCCATTTTCATGGAGTTCAATCGTCATTTCTGAATTCTGGAAGGAAGAAGAATATACTGCGGCTATTGAGTGCTTTCTTTTTCTTTTCGTATACAGTCCACTTAGAATCATCCCATTTTACCCGGCCATCTCCCATTCTTATTTACCACCATCCCTTACGAGTCCGGCGATTTGCGTTGGATTCATTATGTATGCTTAAAATAAGCATGCTAATAATGAGCAAGTGTGCACCGTTGTTAGGGCATGCTTGTTTTGAGCATGCTAATGAGCTTCCTAGTAATAAGCGTGTGTATCTGTACCTTAATTATATTCTCGGACGTGTCCTCAAGAACACAATAGGATCTAAATAATTCTTCGATTATTATTTATTATCAACGAGCTCACAATGCCTTTTACTCGGTAGATTATGAAGGTCATCACGAAGAAGGCAACTAGGTTTATGATCCCCTTTTAATCAACACGATACATATCATATTACGGGGAATAACCCTCTGACCACCGGCGAAGCTTTGGAACTTACGAAACCGGTCTTAAATTCTATTAATAACAGTAATATATCGACGGTCTCTACTAGTGATGCAACGAATACTACTTTCACGAATACGAATATCAAACCTACTATTCGGCGAATACGAGTACGTATAATTCAACAAGGTAATAAATAATACACCTCTGTTATTTTTTTACTAAGAGATTCAATAATTAAAATTTACCACCGGCAAATTTTTGTTCAAAAAGCACAACATTTGTAACTTCTCAGGCGTTAGGCGATTTCTTTTATACGTTTGTTTGTATATTTCCAGCGGTCGAAAATAAATATCACTTTTTTCACGCTTAAGAGAGGTTATTAGATTTAATTTTAAATTATTTTATAAGAGTGAACACTTTTACACACAACGGAAATAAAATGGAACGAAAAATACGCATTACAAAACAAAATCTACATGAAATGAGCACCTAAGCTTATTATAGCCCAACGAAACTAGATGAAAGAACTCATGTTATGCTGTGAATCAAGTAACAATTGACAACTTGAGAACTGAACATATCCATTCATTCAATGTTAGGTGAATACCCGATAATATAGTGCGTAGGTGTGTTCGGGTACGCGGTGCACAGCCAAACCGTAATTTTCGTTGCGTTCAGTTATAAATAGTTTGTTTTTAATAGTCGTGAATACGAATATTCGGTAAATACCTACTATTCGGTATTCGTATTCGTTGCATCACTAGTCCCTACGTATACTGTCGCATCTGCAAAAAATCTTTTTTCGTTCTACTATCTCTAACCATCCAATTTACTCTATATTTTTGAACAATGTTGAAAAAAAAAATTAATAATCAAGAGAAAAATTAAACTTTTTTTAACATATCTGAAAATATAGAGTAAATCGGATTGTTTAAGATACTAAAACGAACATCAAATTTTCGCTGATTCGACAGTACACGTGGGGACCGTCGAAATGATTTAACACAATTCCGTCGGTTATTTAATTGAACGTACGGCGTATAAAAACCAGGGATTCACAAAAAAGTTTTTTCTCAATTTCGCCGTGATGTCTCGAAAAACTGAACATATTTCAATAAAATTTTAGTATAGATAACATTGAAAGTCTTCGTTAGATCACTATACAATGAAAAATAATAGTTTCAGTCGAAAATACCTACTGTGAGTGAACACATAATACAAACGCATTTTTTGGTTCTCCAAACATTTATTTTTCCTTACTTTGCTTTTTTTTTAACTTTCCACATTGTCATAAAAATATTTAAGTGTACGTATTAAGATAGATTGGCGGCATAAATACATTTTTACGTATCCCCGTACATTTTTGCACAGTCACAATTCCGAGCGACTAATGCACGGGCGCCGATAATTACCACTTGCCAGCGTTCTACAAGTTTTTCGATGCCTCTAAAAATCATCCAGTCTTGACTTGGCTCCAAATACAAACCGAAGATGTCGAAAGTGCTCACTTTCGTCTACTTGACATTCCACTTTGAAGACCTGTAATTAAATGAAATAATAAATGTATCGTAAAAAAAACACACTATCTTGTAGAACAGAAAATTTTCTTTAGAAAGAAGTATATCTTTACCAATTTGATATCATTGAACGATTTGGCATTTACTTCATGGAGCAATATTTTAATTGAAATTTTTATTTATTTAAACTTTGTACTTTTACTACACACACAATATTTAAGTTATTTATTATTATTATAGTATCGATAAGAGCAGTCCCCCTTATTGTCAGGTGTAGTGTTATTATGAGAGGGACTTCTCTTCTCGAAACTATATATAAATAAAATAAAAAATATGGTGAATTATATTTCAATTTTACAAATTTGTTTTATTTTTGTCGCACGTTTTCAAATAATAAAAAAAAGGACACTCCTTGTATTATAACATATCGTCCCTTTAGAGTAAAAACTCGCCAAGTTACATTGAAGTAGTTTTGAAATAATGAGGTTTAAACATTCAACACGTGAAATTAGAATTATTGAACATATTCAAATTATGGGTGTTATCACTAAATAACTATAAATAGACAGAATATTCACTTACCGGTTGTTACCTGGAACAGAGATGGAAAAGATATGAATGTTTGTATTCATAACTCATTTTGGCCAATATTGCTTGCGGTTAGTGAGTTTTACCTCTAAAGGGACGATATCATCTGAAAATATATCTGACAGATAAGCGTATTCATTATCTTGCTTATTCGTTTTCGTATCTAATCATGATTAATCAAATTAATCAGAAAGAAAAAAAGATCACAAACATCTGTAATGCACAGTGGAATGAAGTTGTATGTGTCTGCCAGAGGATATTAGGGACGAAAAAATATGAAAACTTTTAACAAAAAAATTAAGAAAATTCGTGATACATGCTTTGATTAGAAATTTGATATACTTATATTTTACATTGTATATATTAGGAAATATAAAGGATATTGTATCTTATTTTAAGAATAAAATAAATAAATAAATATCTGGCGACGCAAGGGTTACGGGCAGATGTCTAATTTCTGGGTGTGACCTAATCAGGTCAAAAGAAAACCATCATGTTAGTGCCTACGTGTGGCGTGTGACCTCGCATTAAACATTCCAAACACAAAGATAAAATAGAAAACCCAGGTACAAGAGGTGTTCGATAAAATCCCGTCGATTTGATCTATTGAGTTCACTAGGGTCTCGATTTGCGTTGACTCGATATACGTTGTTTCGATCGTCATCCATACGCATAATATATTATGGGATCACACTACCGTGGGAGCCTAAAATGTATGCAGAAATTTGGTGATTTTTACAAGGTGGTATTTAATTATATATTTTTTTTATCGGCGCTTAGTACCTACATGCAGGGCGTCTCAAAGCAAATAAAGTGTATCATTTCCCATTGTTTTACTCGGTTCGTACAGCGGCGACTACGTGTTAAAACACTTGGGTGTTAGATAAAAATCTTAATAAGCAATTTTTTTATTTAATGAAATATTGTAAACAATTCTGTGTAATCAGGAGGGATTTCCCCACTGACAGTAAAGGTGGATCGTGCAGAAAATTTTGCAATGTATATTATAGTAACTCTTTGTTCAGCATTATTTTTTACGAGTAGCACGGAAAATCCGGACCGTTTTTAATATCCATCGACGTCATACAAAAGAGTATTATATTTGTTTTTATAATCAAGTCAACAAAAAGTTCTTGGAATACAGTGAGATAAGTTTCAGAGATTTTAGTTAATGTAAATCTCTGTATCTTGTTGAGATTTTGTTCACTGCTAGATCTAGGGTTGCCAACCGTACTCTAAAATAGAGTATTGTACTCTATATCACGTAGGCGTACTCTATAATCTATAACACTAATAGAGGAAGCTAAAATACTCTTTTTTACACGACGTTTACTATACTAGTGTCAGTCACGCATATATGATGCATACCTATTATCGTAACCAAAAAAGTCGACTATTTACTTTTAATATGCTGGTATTCCCAAGTTGGGAATCCCTACTCCCCAAGCCACACTCGGACGTTTCTGAAGACAGCCACTAATGTCAATCTGTGATGTCAATGTCACAAGTTGATTTGAGGTTACGTTTATTTTGTCGCAAGAAAAAGTGAACTTAGAGTTAGTATGTTTGGAGTCGTACAATTCTTTTAAAAACAATGAAAAATTGTTATGCGCTGCAAAAAGTAGCATAAAATACGTTTTCAAAAATTTGAAATAAATGATACTCTTTTTTATAAGTCCGTACTCTTTATTTACCTCCTTTGTAATCAGATATACTCTATTTAGACTATTTCTTCTAATAAAAGTTGGCAACCCTAACTAGATCACAACGTAATATGTAACCTCTTTGTTCTTGTACATGATCTTTACGCCAGAATACAGAGTCGATACTTAAATGATTTAAAGATTAAAGTACGCTTCAAAAGTGTAATTTGTACTGCAAATTACGCTTTTAAATCTAGTCCGTGTATTCGGGCCTTAATTTGACAACGTGGCTCGACACGTGCGCTTGAATATTAGAACTTATAAACCGAACCATACCGTATGAAAAAATATGCTAGGAAGAAAGAAAAAAGCCGAAATAAATTAAGTCATGACAAATTATTCATACAAAGTAAGTCTTAACGTCTTAGCACTTTCAAATATTTTTTTCTCTGCGTATTCTTTAAGACGCCCTGTTTCAGAAATGTTTTTTTATAGAAAAATAACTCAAAACAAAATTCTTCTTTTTTGACAGTTTGCTTCATAACTTGTGATGTAAATGACATTGCGAGCTGAAAATAGTTGCGTTAATCTATAAATTCCCGATTCTCGTTGCTGCGTTGCGACCTCAACATATCCCAACAAATGACGTAGCCACAGCGATTCGAAATTCCTCAGCAATTATTATACATTTTTATTTGAATTCAGAAAAACGGGAGGGTTAACGAGATAAAGTTTCACATTGAACGGACCTTACCCAACTACGTCTGTAATAATTATCTCAAACGAATTCACGACCTCCAAATTAGATAACAACCTGCGTATTACAATTTTAGTGTTTGTCATTTTAGCAGTACACACATAGCTTAAATTATTATCTTTTTATGGTAATACGACAAGGCGCGGGTTCCTTAACACCAACACGGATGGTTAATTAGCCTTTTTGTGGGTTGCTAGCCGCGTGAACAGTTTCGGTAATTCGTGGCCATAAAAATTTACAAATTTTACAGATTCTGGGCGGTTGGGTAGTTACCATACTGTTAACCATAATTTTTCGAATTTTCCTTAACAACCACACGAATGGTTAATTATGTGGACTGGCTTTTTGTGGGTTGCTAGCCGCGTGAATAGTTTCGGTAATTCGTGGCCATAAAAATTTACAAATATTACAGATTCTGAGCGGTTGGGTAGATGGGTAGTTACCACGCTGTTTACCATAATTTTTCGAATTTTGTTATTTTTTATTATTTTTTTATTCGGTCTCATAACTTCAAGATGTTATAGAACATATTGTTACAGATTCTATGTTTACAGTTTGGTTGGATAATATGAAATGTTGCATTTTAGTAATAAAAATAATTTCCAACGTCCAACGAGCGTATAAATACTCTTTAATGGGCATGATGACAGTATTAAAGAATTAAACAATAAGTGATTTTAGAGAAGAAAATATTTTCAAAGGATTCAAAAAAATGATCCTGTTTAATACCTACACATTGAGATTAATTAATAAGATTTTCAATAAAATAAAAATTTAAAATTCTGCATTCGGCCATTTTAACTGAAACACCGGTCAGAGCGAAAGGACGTCACGCCAAAGTATCCATCATCGTGTTTCTTTCACCATCCACCATCCATCTTTGAACTGTTGCCGTAGACACAATGCAATGTTTACTTGGGCTTGACGTCACGTAGACGAAATGACAGCTGCGGGCGTTTTTGCGCGAAATTAAAAATAGGTAGAAGAAATTATTTGCTGAAATAATGTTATTTTCGGCAATAGTAGATGTCTACCTACATGATAGGTATACATAATCTCTTCTCCATTTGGGAGCGTCCATAAACCACGTGGTTCCGTTTTGAACTCTTTTGAACCTCTCCCTCCCCCCATTCAGCCCTGAGGTGGCCTTTCCCCCTCCCCTGAAAGGATCGTTGCGTTTTCCTATTAATTCCAGTAGACATTTTGTGCCGTTTTCTCCTACCAAAAGTATTTTTAAATTATTAGGCATAAAATAAACAAGACATTTGCATTATTATTAAGAAAAAAATATAATTATAAGGAAGTGATATAAAACAATGATGATGTGTTGCTGATATATCGATTGCATATTATTAATCGTATCAAATCAAAGAGAGGAATGAATTACGTAGCACGATTCTGACCCCCTCCCCTTCCCCTCACGTAGTCCTTAGAATTCTGCTAAGCCCCTCCCCCCCTTGATGAGTCCTCTTAGTGTATGGACGCTCTCTTTGAGATCTCTCTCTCGAGATCCGGAGTCTGGAGTGATAAACTTGGGTTGGTACTTTTTGAGAATCGCAAAGCGTAATTTACAAAGTTTAATTTATTTAATTATTTTTCAAACTTGTTGTTTGCGATGTATATTTTACCATTTGTTACAATATTTTGTGTTCTGGGAGTTCTGTTCTGGACAAGAATGACGTAAATACTGACTCACAACACGCGCTACGCATTACGCTCCTACAATTTGCTTTCTGCGGTCTTGAAATACTTCGCCTGACATTGAACTGTCTCGACCTAAACCACGCGATGTACGGACGAGGTTTACACTAGAATGCCACCAGTATAAATTGGCGTGCGAGGGAGGGCGTCCCGGTCGCGAAACAGAAGTTGCCAGGGTGTAAATTTATTACACAATACATAATATACAGAGTGTCCGGTACATTGACAAATATATTTTATGATATTATAATAGAAATTTGGTCGGGCAACACTAAAGAATGGCGGCCTCTCTATCTCGAGCCCTTTCAAACAGTAATATTTATTTATTTATATTAATAATTTAGTTCCACACATAATGTTGTGTGGGCTAATACATGATTTCACTTAGACATGTTGCATTCCATCTAATCATTTAAAAGTTTTTATAATATAATTTTTGCACTTCAGTTTAAACCTCCCTATATTCTCCATGTTTTGAATTTCCTTTGGCAGGCTATCGAAGATTTTTATACCTTTATACATCATACAATTTTGTGAGGTGTTTTTCTTTTTCTTTGGTAGTCTTATATTGTCGCTTCCTCTTGTATTGTAGGAATGAAAATCCTTATTCATCTTCATCCTGTCATCAAAGTATTTGGGTACTAATCCATGTTTAATTTTAAATATTTGGACCATTACATTATATATTATTCTTTGATTTACAGTTTCCAGTCCTAAGGCATACAACATTTTTGTTATTTTAGTTCTCCTATTATTATTGGTCCATTATTTGCTTTTTCAGCTTCGCAAAACTTAAAAACTACATTGGCAATTGCTCTTGCACCACCTGCAAGGTGGTGCAAGACTGTTTTGGACACAATTCAGTGTATATTGGAAATCAAAATGTCACAGCTCACGTGCAAATACGAGTTTGAACTAAATGACAGGGCGAGAGGTAGTGATGTAACGAATGTCATTTTTTGAGCATTCGCGAATGTGAATGCGAAAGCAAATATCTGTTACCGACATTCGCGAATGCGAATATTGAGTTTTTTTAATTTGGCGCCAATTATGTTTTCTTTTATGACATAAATTATTTATAGTTTGTAATTGAACAACATAGTTTGATTTTTGTTTTTAGTTTCGTTCAAGAAGATGATTATCTAACATTAAAAACGGGTACAAGTTTCAGAGAAGAATTTGTTTTTGTTTGTTTACATTGCATTATTATATTTTTTGTTTTCTTTGTTTTAATGAGAAGTTAATTGTTATTTAGTAGTGATCTGGAATCTTAAGCTTTATTACCCAAGGTAGAAGTAGATGGTAAATAAATAATACCAAATGATAAAGTAAATTGAAAACTGATAATGTGATTACGAGGTAAAGTTAATTTTTCTAATAATAAAAAAATAAGATATTAATGGATTTATTATTGATCTAATATTATGTTTTTTTCTGATGTTCATATTCGCAAAACATTCGCTCGAATTTTGCGAATGCGAATATGTTAAAATATGCGAATATTCGTTTCATCACTAGCGAGAGGTTGCCCCCGGGTACGGGCGGGGGCAACCTCTCGCTAGTGTTCAGTTCCAAAGTCGCCGCACGCCAATTTACGTTGGTCGAGCTCTACGGCTGCGGGTCGCGGTATCGATCGATAATCATTATTTAGCGCGCCGGCCGCCGTGCACTATGCAAACGATGACATGTTTACGTTTACAATCTTGACACAATAATACGTTACGTGCCGACGATAGATGAAGTCACGCCGCAATCTACATGCGTTCACCACGTTTTAGAAGCCGGTGAATGGGTCCGACCTGATAGGCGACATGTGTTCGCTTGTTTCCGAGAAGCAAACGACCTCGATGACATCAGTCGCGTGGATATTCCCCGGACCCATACTGTACGAAAAACAGGGAGCTTAAAACTTTTATGTGGAGCTAAAAACTAGATCTGATCGCGGATCGGTAGTGTGCAAACTGCCAGCAATAAAAACCTGCAGCAGCAAAATAGCTAAATCGTACAAAGTAACAAGATGTATACACATTTATTTTAAAATACATATAGATAACACTTGTACACAACAGATTGCGATGCTAAAAAGAACTGCGCACTCCTGTCACTTGTCACAACACTATCGAAGAATTGAGAACGGCCTAGGATGATCTACAATCTTCGGGAGGCGTCTGAAACATTCGAGGAACACCTAGAAAAGCCTAGAAGCCGCGAGAATCTTCTCCTACATGTACGAGAATATCATCATCTTTCAGGTATAAATAGAAGCGCCGGCCGCGGCAGTTGTTGTCGCGTCGACAGTTCCTCAGACGACGGCCAGGTGTGCCCAGTCGTGAAATTGCGATGCGGCAGATATCAAGCGAATAATCGAGCGAAGTTCTTACCTAAATATACGAAACAAACCGGAGCGATTACTGCGAGCGAAAATTGGATGGAATGTTCTAGTGAATATTAAATAAAGTGTTCCAGCGATAATTATTTGTTTATTTAGGAGTGATGAGTGATATATTGCGAAATAGTGTAATTTAAATAATTTAATAGTGTTAAGTGACTTTGTACCTTGAACAGTTATTTAATCAGTAATTAATGAATCGGTAATTAATTTCCAACTTTTTCATTCATTCCTTCCGCTGCCACGACACGAGGCAATATATATCCAATACTCGATTTATATACCTACATATATTTATAAAAAAGAATTTGAAATTTACAATTTGTTAATAAAAATACATGTCACCACAAAACTATCACAAAATTGGCTGTAGGCTTCTTTTAAATGTAGTCAAGCCTCCGCATGAACTATATAAGAATATGAGAACTATTACGAATGTTGCGAAATTAGCTGTTTAGTCTCTTTATTCAATCTCACCTGTTCAAGCTCACTCTTTAAAATTACTTTTTTCTGTTCTTTCTTATATACGTTTTAGCCTTACTTTATCTCTATGTTTGCTGTGTTCACATTTAAGTGATGAAAAGTATTTAAAATAAATTGTATTATAATTGTATTACCTATATCGTGTTACGTGTTTTTCATTGTTTGTGAACCATTCAAAAAATAAATAAATAAAATCAGTGAGTAAATGTGAAGTTAGTTCGTACATTAGGTACAGGAAAATTTATAATGTGTGAGAAAATGGATAATTTTGATCTGTGTTTAAAAACGTTCAATCATCAAAGGCCATTGATACAAAGATGTCGGAAGCTTGCTCTTGTCGTTTCAAATAAACGAATGATTTGTTTATCAAATGAGCAGGCCCGCAATGTCTGTTTACAAGATGTCCTCATTTGTACATTACATATATATTATAGTTTGACTGTGTGCCAAAGTCTACAAGGCGGGGTTCCCTACCTTGACTGCGTCGCGTATCGCCATGGCACCGCGAATTTTAATATTCGTTTATATTTTTATTACTTCTCGCGTTCGTGTTTTACGACTAACGCTCGCCCTTGAAGAATTGTAAAATTCAATAAGTATAGTCTCGGGTCTCGTACAAATATGGGCGTTATGTTAATTAAAATTGTGTATATTACGCGTGCGTTCAAGTATGAAAAATTCCTTAGATTTTTGGAAACCTGTTGATTAAACAGACGCTATAAACGCATAACGCGCAATAGACTACATAAGAGCCACCCGAAATATTATCTGTAGATGTGCACTATAGTAGGTAAAAATGTTTGGATATTATGACATATGTGTTCGGGGAATTTTGGCAGATAACAGGTATAAAAAAAAAGTAAGTTAAATGTAAAGAATGCGTCGTGCTTGCAATGCATAATAGGTGACCGTAATGTGGTTGTTGATATTCTTGCGGACACCCTATCATCATTCAAAATGTCACTCCTACACAACATCCAATTTCTTGACGATAACCTAAACTCATAGAACCAACCAATCTGCTACAACATTAACCAATTATGTAGTTACATATTTTTACATGTTCACATTCCATTAGTACCTTCTCTACATTAGGCATATGCAATACAATATCCAATTATTTAGTTACATATTTTTACATGTTCACGTGGCATTAGTGCTCTATATTATGCGTATGCAATACAATATCCAATTATTTATTATTAATATTCTAAAATATACTATTCATGTTTATGCTAGAGCAGATCGAAGACACATGTAATTGAGAAAAAGGGCAGAGTCTTAATTTTTTTTTAACTAAAATAGAAATGCGAGCACGGAATACATGTCGCATCAATAGTCTTACTATTTTCAAACCAAGCTAAACGCTCGTGCTATGAAAATAGGACAAACTTGCTAGTCTCGAGTGAAGTTCGAACCCGCGACCTTTGGATCACGAGTATCCTAACTACAAGACCAACAAGCTACTCTGTATTATTATTTATATATCATGTACATTATTCCGTTAGTGTCTCTAATAAAAATAAAATAAAATAAAAATAACAAACATGATTTTTAGTATGTTTAACGGACAGTCGCCCGTATTTTTGAAATAAGCTGAATTGCTATTTCGTTATCTTGACAGTTATTGTGTAGCATTATAATGCCGTCAATTTTGTCGTTTTATAAGTCTGACGGGTTTGAAACTAATGAATTCAATCAATCGGAAAGCCCTAAAACGTAAACAAACGTGAAAATCCACTATTTGTGAATAACTTAACGTTTGTTTACGTTTTAGAGCTTTCTGATTGATTGAATTACACACCTTTCAAACTTTAAACTTAAAAATTGTCGGCATTACAATGTTATGCAATAACTGTCAAGACACAAAAATAGCAAAGTTGTTTATTTCAGAATTCGGCCGACCATTATACACTCATATTAATCATTGCCAGACGCTTTTCGCAGATCAGTCGAAAATGTTCAAGCAACAATGTCCTAAAATTAATAGTTATTATAACGACTTTCCCTACGCAAACTAAGACATCTACAAAAAACTAATTTTACAGAAGAGCTGTTTGAAGTTTGGCTTTACATTCAAAATAAGGCATTTGTTCGTCAGTTTTTTGACATGAAAAAAGTAAAAACATTTTTTTTAAATTTATTTATTGCGGAGAACAGTATTTTATATGTATTGGTACAAAAAAGTAAAAATGAGATTACGTAGGGGTCGTCGATGCGGATAGGCGACTTCAAAGTTTGCATTTTTTTAAGAAATTTATAACTTGAATTCTGTAAAACGATGACTATCACGAAAGTAACTTAAATCGTATATTTAAAATCAAATTAATTAATCAATTAGAAAGACATACAGAAAAATCAAATTCCCGAAAAAATATTTGGCTGCTACCGGGATTCTAACCACGAATCTCCTCCTTTCCGGGGCAGGTGCGTTATCCAATTACCCTATAGAAGCCTTGTACATTTCCGTGAATATCTTATCTGTAAATCTCATTTATTAATTGATTAACATTTATAATCCATTTTTAGAGCAATCCACTTTTTCTGACACGGTAGGCACAAACTACTTTGCGATCCTGCCGCTAGATGGACGCCCATATTAAATTAAATTTCATTCGATTAGATAAGAGTCAAAGATTATGATTATTACCCGTAAAGTATTGTGGACTAGTTTTGTTACACCCTATATACACAAACGCACTAACACACGTTTAAAGCTTTAACTTAGATTAATGTGAACATTAAAAAAACATGTTACGTACCTCAAAAACGTGTATCATACCACCTCTGCAGAAGGTGTGTTTTTTTTTGTGTTTATTTCTGTCACGTTGGTGTACACGAAAAAATGATCTGAATACCGCGATCTGTCTCTGTGAGATCATTTGAAAATTCAGAAAAATTGTTATTTTGATATTATTGAGATATGTCGAATGTTATTTTGTTCTTGTATTGAAGCTGCGTAACGTTGGCACGTGGTGTTGTTTATTTAATTGCGGCATAATTATGTAGCAATCCTACAACAATGCGGAAAACTCATTATTACGTTCTTGACATTCATAATGCAGTTCATTTCTTCAGGCGATTTTGCGTTGTACAACAGTTTCCGTATCTTCAGAATATTTTTAGTATGTTCAAATTTTTCAAGAACACCGTACTGGATTTTATCCCCAGTGGGACATGATTAATCAAGTTATATTATATATGTCTCACAGAGACGAAGCTATATTTTTATATGGGAAAGTAGGTATGGAAGTGTTTTTTTTTGGGGTGTTCATAGGGCTTACGACTTATCAGTTTTTGTTAACTTAAATCAGTATTTTTTTATATTCAAAATATATTGAGTATGTCTAAAATTTTTAAGAACACAATACTGCATGTTATACCTAAAGAAACTGATTGAGTTTATTCCTTTTTTTGCAATTGAGGAAAAGTTTTCCTAAAATATATTAAATTTTCGCACGAAACAAACACATTGTGGTGAGATATAAAATATTTAAATAAAATAACTCTTTGTTTATCACCATTTTATTGAGTTTTAACTTTTAACCAACTAGTTTCAACTCACAGCTGAGTCTTCATCAGGGTTCAGTATTAACTAAACAAAAACAGAATTACGAACAATCAAGAAAGCATTAAGGAAAGAAAGAGACAGAACATCAACTGTGGTAGGGGTTGGGTGAGAGAAAGAGGGTATTGGTGGGTGTAGTTAATTGGAAGGGCAATATATCTAGAATTGGGCTACGCGATAAATCTAATTGCTTATGAAATAAATGGTTTTTATATACCTGATGTCATTTCATTAAAGTACATCTACACCCGAAGATTGGTCAAATGCGTGGATTTTTTAAAAAAAACATTCATTTTTAATAGAACTCCATCCACCCTTACCCTCTCTCTCTTACCCAACCCTCACCACAAGTGACGTTCTGTCTCTTTCTTCCCTTAATGCTTTCTTGATTGTTTGTGGTTCTGTTTTTGTTTAGTTAATAAATGAACAACTGAACCCTCAACTGTGAGCTGAAACTAGTTGGTTAAAACTCAATAAAGTGGTGTTAAAAAAAGTCATTTTATTTAAAGATAATTAAATATATTAATACCGGTCCCGCACTTAATGTAAAAATAAGCAAACCTTTCTTATTTTAAAAATGGCCTACACACAACTGAAACAACAATGTTCCCTTTTTTCGAAGTTAATGACAGTTTACTGCGATAAAACAACTATGGGCATTTTGCGTTAGACAACGTGGTGACGCATAGCGAATATTGGCGACGCCTAGCGAATATATTATATGATAATGATTATATTTCACTCAGACACGAAAATTGTTATGTGTTTTAGCATTGCGCCGATAATAGTGCCAATGTTTCAAAGTATGACATGACTTGCACAATTTGTAAAACGAGAATGAATTTTTCACGACCAACTCTCTCCTGCGTAATAATCTTCCACTGGTGACACTCAGGGTTGAGATGATTTAAATCACTCTATTAAAATCAAGTGATTTAAAAAAAATCAATGATTTAAATCAATACTTTTTTTACTCCAACCAAATCAGCCAAAAAATGTCAAGGGACTTCCCCCGGCTAAAGGCCTTTCACTGGATATTAGTCGATAAACAAGTTATACAGAAAACCGTCCCTACTGATTGGTGGGTAGGAATACATAATATGAAAAAATATAACCGAAGAATAATTGGATATAATCAAGCAACTGCTAAGTACAGTTGCTTTTTCCGTTGGGGTCGAAAGAATATTTTCACCATTCAATTTGGTTCACAGCAAAATAAGAAATAGATTAGGCACCGAAAAGGCGGCCAAATTAGTCTTTCTTTTGAAAAAAACTAAATAGGAACAAATTACAAAACCAATAAAAACATAACATCTAAGTTATATGTAAGCACGAGTAAAAATATAAATGACTGCGACTGCGGTGAAATACAAATGTTTTTATGTTCATTTATTAATTTTAAGTCTTTTTTATTTTCATTGTTAATTTTTTGTTAAATATGGAAAAATGCTGTGTTCTAAAAAAAAATACTTTTAGAAGAACTGCGTTAATTTTATAATACTTTTTATTAAATATGGCAAACATATATGATACAGTGTTTTATAAAAAAATTTTTAGAAGAACTAATATGTTGATTTTTGTTAATTTTATTTATAATTAAAATAAACAAAAGTTTTTTCTCAACAATAACTGACTTCCTAATTAAACAAGATCGGAATATTAAAAAAAATCTGACTTAAATCAAATAAATCCGATTTATTGAGTTTTTTTTTTAAATCACGAATTTTATCAACCCTGGTGACACTGACTTGTTATTGTTTTGGTGTCTATGTATATTTATAGTGTGTTACCTTAACCCTAACCCATTGTTTGAAATTACAATACTCTGTACTGTTATTGAAATATTAAGAATATCTTATTTATCTTTACACTCCTATAGAATTGTCATGTATGTATCCAGATCTGGCGAGATTAAATGTACTAAGGGCTTAGGTAAGAGCTTAGGGATATCTTTTCATGTTGGTTAATATATTAAATGAGGGGAATGTGGAGTACAAGGGATTTATCAACACTTGTTATTAAAAATCCAAGGCAGGAAATGGAAATCGCATCCTGCGTTTCATATGAGTATGTATAGACTATGGTGCAATATCACATTAAACACCCAACAGTTTTGCAGTAGTGGCATATAAATCATTTTAAATCATAATAGGTCCATTAATATTATCATACACATTCATAGATTATAGTGTCGTACCTCCACGATGTTCTAAACAATATCTGTTTATTTGATGTCAAAGCGACAAGGATGTCAAACAGATTTCTATTATCACACAAACCATTCACTGTAATCTGGAGTTCGGGCTGAAATCGCGGTGAAAGACGAACGAAATTAATCTTCAGAGTCCTTTTTGATATAGAAAATACCGATCTAAAAAAATTGTGATTTTGAGAAAAACGAGTTTAAAGTATCGTTAACATTGCAATAAAATGCTTTCTTAAATTTCTCAGAAATTCGTTAGTATTATATTTGTATTGAATTGCAATTTTCAGAGAATATTCTCGAAAGGACCTAAAAAAATAAATAACGACTTTTTCAAAATTTTGACGTGACCTGTTAACGTTACATTAAGGTTCCCACGGAATGGAGTCATTAATTTTATCCAGTTGACAGATGCACTTTGATCAACCACTTGCGTTTAATTGATTTCATTCCGACTCCGGTTGCTTTGCAATAAATCGTTTATCATTCTCGCGTATTCTATTATTTCGCTGGGAGAAGTGGCATGAAGGAGCCGGGTTTTGAAAGAGCCAGTTGCTAGATAACGAACTGGGCAGTACCAACTACGGATGTCTATTTTTTATTTTATAGCCACATTGTTTATAAATCATCTCCTGTTGTTTGACACATCGTAGACAAAAAATAAAATTCGTGTGACCGTTTCAATTTTTCGCAGCTAAAAAGTAAGTTTTTTACCGTAACTTTATTGATTTATAACAAAATCTGTAATGAGTTGAATCTATTGTTACATTTTTTAATATAATAAGAATACTGTTTTGTTTACAAATTCACCTAACATAATTTGCGAATACCTACGGAGCGTTCGATTTTAAAGTTATTTTAAATTATTGGCGCAAGTTATGAAAGAGCCACCAAAATCGGCCATGAAAGAGCCGGCTCTTTCATTGCCGATTCTAGTGGCTCTTTCATTGCTTAGTTAATTTTAACATGCACTTTCATTATCTAATCATAAATAATAATATATCCAGCACTCTCCATTCCAAATATAACCAGCGGTTTTCGCAAACCGAAATATATCATTTGAATAGAAATATTTTTAAGCCTGAAGTTTTTTTATGTTCATAAAAAGTCTTCAGGCCAACCAGAAGTATTAAATTTGTAGTGTGTCCCAGAACACACTCCAAATACTTCTGATTCAGCAACAGCACCATTGCCTATACAAAGTGATAGACAAGTTTCACCACAGCCATCAACATCCATAGATTATTCTATTTCTCCGCAGTCTACGACATTGACACAGTGTTAAGTGACTCCAGAAAATATGCGACCATTTCCCAAAGCTGATGCTAGAAAAACAGAAACAGCTAGTAAACGTAAGGGGAAAACATCTATTATTACAGATTCTCTAGAAAAAGAAAACTATTAACAAAAACATGCAATCGCAAGAAAAACCAAATAATATCATGAAAATTTCCAAAAAATTAAAGAATACTAAAAACATCAAAATTCTTAAAATTGATTCGGATTCCGAGGATAATAAATCCACTCACAATACTTACTTCTTGGACATCTCTGGTGAAGAGATTTTAGATTCCTACATAGTCAACAAGAGGAAACAAGACATGAAAAATAATAATTTGTGTGTGGTTTGTAAAGAAAACTATGAAAAAAGTTCAGTGGACTGGTTAAAATGTAAAATATGTAATTTATGGGCCCATGAATCCTGTGATATTAGAGGTATTTACAATTTTTTTTATATCAATTGTCACTAGACAATAATTTTTTTTATTTTCATTACTCGTTTTTTAATTATTATTAACTAAGAAAACTGTTTTGTTTGTTTGTTTTTTCTATGAATATTAAAAAAGTTTTATCAAATAAATAATAATTTAATAATTTTTACCATTAAAGTGATGAATTTGTGTATTATTTATATTATCCACCTACCTGGCTCCTTCAATACTTGCAGTGGCTCTTTCAATACACACTGGTTATGAAAGAGCCAAATTAGGATGTTTTTTGAAAGTTAAAAAAATATATGATCTGAAAAGATTAAAGAAAAACGATGTTCTAAAATCTTTAGATAAATAAACAAACTTCTTGATGGTTTAAATTTTTTTGTTAAATATGAGTTAGAAAAAAAAATATGATGAAAAGAAAAAAAGTGGCTCCTTCATGCCACCTCTCCCCTACATATAATAAAGTCAAGAGCCCGCGCTGCATAATTATGTGGGAGCAGTGCCCGAAGTGGACCGGAACAAATGTCACATGAATTGATGATCTCATTCTGACTCGTCATATCAATCATAATAATTTCGCTACCCGTCCGTCTGTCTGTCTGTCTCCCCGTAACTTCGTGTAACGTCTGTAATTTTCTTTGAATTCAAGGCTAAAAAAATGAAATTAAACCACCGGAGATGGGGCTTGAACCCCGGGTCAGCAAACCCGAACTCTACGCAAGTAGCTACTTCTACTAAGGTCGCCTCTCCGTGGACCGCCAAAAAGATCATACAAATATATACTAGGGCTTAACAAAGACGCGAACCAACATTTTGACGGGCTACAACTAGCATTCATATAAATACAGAATAAGCTATTCATAGTACTTTTTGATAAGAATTTGGAAAAAATAAAAGTCGTGAAAATTTATAAAGTTATACAGGATGTCTCATAGCTAGTAACAAAAACTAAACAGGCGGGTCCCTGCCTTGATAATGAATGAGTCGAACATGTTCAAGCAACCATGACCTAATAACAATAGTTATGGAGATATGCAATACCAAAGTTTGCATTTTTTTATATACTAATTTTCCATATTTCGAGTAAGGAAAATTCATTCGCTTCAATACAACTCAAATAAATTGATAAAAACCCTGTGAAAAATTCTATTTTAAAATTATCTTCATTTTATTAATGTGAATAAATTTTTCATAATCGATATAAGTTACTGTAATGATAGTTCAACTTTTTGCAAAAAATAAGTCAGAAATATTAAAAAAAAACAAACATTGATATTGTATATCTCCATAACTATTGTTATTAGGTCATGGTAACTTGAACATTTTCGACTTAGTATCGAGGCGAGAAGCCACCTGTAAATTTTTTGGTACTAACTCTAATACATTCTGTATACACTTTAGGAGCGTTGGGGGTGAAATGTTAGTATGCAACGTGTATATTTCATAAAATGTTCATCAGGGTGAAATACGCATGCGTATATTGCTCAGCTTCAAGTTCCAACGTAAGGTATACAACGTGTATACAACATCATCATGTCAGCCCTGATGATGGTCCCTGCAATGGGATCCGAAAAGTCGGCCATAGAGGTCAGATATACACGGCAGAGTGTCCCATAAAACTACACGCAGTTCTAATTTCTACCCAAATTTCAGGCTCCCGGGTTGGCGCAACCCCTTAACTTATTCGTTGATTTAATGCATACCATTTCAAGCACCTACGTGTGTGATCGACGGGCGTGGGGGTTCATGTTGTCTATTGTCATGCATACTTCGCAGGCATCGCGACCATAAATATGGTTCAGTGTCACACTGTTTGGTTGGACGGCCTTGTTTAATTTTATCCAGTTCAAAGCGGCCTCTCGCTCCACCGCGAATCTCTCGTCTGCGTGCGTGCGAGTGAGTCCAATGTACGATCGGCGAGCACGTGTTACCTACCTACACGAAATGTCAAAATGTATTCGTTATTTGGACACATCTTAACTGGCCTACTTACTACCTGGGTGACAATCGTAAGTCAATTTAGTGTTAAATTTATGATTTCAAAAAATAGGTACAGAGATACCGCACGATAGATTTGTTCAAGTGAAAGCTGCGCAGTGGACCATCAATGTGCGTCATTAGTCCGTTCCAGAGGAAAGGAAGAATATAAAAAAAAATTCCAACAGCGATTAAACAAAAATTTAATTCCCGATTCCGAATTTTTATTTAAAGGCTTATTACACTTGGCTGAATTTAGTTGTCTAAATTAAGAATGATTCTAAATGAGTCAGTCAGCCATCTTTGCTTCTGAATTCAGGATGCTGGCTTGTTAAATGTGATTATACTTTCAATTCAATTCAATTCAATTCAATTTTTATTTATTACATAATATGTACATTACAAACTTTATGTTTAATGCATACATATTATGAATTTATACACATATATATACATACATACACATATACATATACATACATATATACACACCCATATACATATTGTATATTAAAATAACAATTTATTATTAACTAATTAAAAGTGACCTGTACAATCTGGTCAGAGGTGTAGGAGAACCCTGCTTCGGCTTGACTTGACTTGAAAGACTTGACTAAATTCAGTAGCGACTGAATTAAGATGGCTAAATTTAGAAAGGTGTAATAACCCTTTTAACAACAATAAATAAAATTCACTCGAAAATCATCCCAAATACATTTTGCTTACATATCATTGTTATTTATCTTTATCATAGATTTACTCGTCGTGATTCTGTAAATATATTGAAGGCCTACGTTTATATACGCAAGTAAAATTTTATCTGGAAATTTTCCTTGTGAATGAAAAAAACTATATTAATTATATTATTAATATTTAAAGCATTAACTTTGTGGTTAGACATAATAACAGAATGTTAGTAAACTTAGTAAAAACCACTACCAGATTTACGGTCTACCGGTTTCGAGACGTACCCGTCTCTTCGTCAGGACCAACACTACACTACTACATTCATAACACTATACATCCCAATCATAGTATTGTAAAACTATCACCACTATTGTTCACATGCGTGTTAATGTTGTCAGAGAAATTGAACTACTGAACAATTCAGGGATCTAACGAGAGAGAGTGAGAGGGGGCGGGGTCTAAAGTGGGTGTTACCACATCTCTTGTGAACGCTACATTGAACAAAGGGCTGTATGGAAAATTAATTGGTTATTAATGAGAGGTACTCTATTGTAGACCTTAAATCTGGTAGTGGTTTTTACTAAGTTTACTAACATTCTGAAAAAAACAATGATTGTTGAGAGTTTCTAATTTATAGAGGCTGGGCTATTGTTTTAAAGAGGAGTAACCTTCTATTTTGATATCAAGGTATAGGTCTTTCTATTTAAGAAAGAGAATCGAGAAAGATGTATAGGTACTGTTAAATTGTTCTTTATGTCAGGTCCTTGGACCTGATCTTTTTAGAGCGGTACCAGTTTCGCCATAATTTGTACTTGCCTCGCGTCGTGCCTTCTCTCTCGCCCAGATGCTCGGCTACCGGCACTGACCCAATTTTCGTAATGACGGTGTTAAACATTGAAGACATACCTACGTGCAAGGTACGTCTCGTTGAATTGTAGCCATTTCGAAAAGTTCCTACCCGGAGAGACTTTCCCGTCAGGCCGCGTTCAGCACACGATACAGGCTGCACTACTTGTGCAAGTGTTGCCTGCCAAAATGCGCTTTCATTCAGTAGCCATTTTTTAGTCCCTTTCTTTTAACTCGTAGCGTCTGCTTGTCGGCTTGTCTGCCGAAAAAACTTTGGATCGATTTTTAACTCTTTTCCCGCGATCCATCGACGATAAAAATGATCAAACAAACTTTCGTTTAAAATTTTTTAATAATTAGAGTAACTAACTAACTAACCATCACGCCGTTTCCCCGCAGGGGTAGGCAGAGAGGATTGAACGCCACACTCTTCTATCCTGGCACACCACTTTTGCTTCGGCCACATTCATTTATCTTCTCATACACGTCCTACGGTTGTTGCGGCTTTTAACAGGGCCATCCTCAAATACTTGTAGTACCTGATCGTGCCAGGTCTTTCGCGGACGCCCTCTATTCCTGTTGCCTTCAACACTCGCCTCATATATTTTCTTAACCATCCTTTCCTCGTTCATACGTTCCACATGACCAAACCATCTCAGCACTCCTTTCTTTATTCTATCTATGGTTTTTTCAAATTGGAATCCATACGCATGAGTTAGGAGCCCGACGCGTGCAGTAGGCGCGAAACCTGTTTCAATTAGAAAGGGAGTATATTAAAAACTTGGTTTTTATCGGTTAGTTTTTTACTCCCTTTCTTTTAACTCGTGGCGTCTGCTTGTCGGCTTGTCTGCCGAAAAAACTTTGGATCGATTTTTAACCCTTTTCCCGTGATCCAATCGAGCTTCAGCTCAAGTTTCAACTTTGCAGGCAGATTCGTGGCGACGATAAAAATAATCTAGCAAATTTTCGTGTAAAATTTTTAGAATTATTATAGTATAATTTTGGATTTTTCGAAATTTTACATACAAATGAGAAAGGAACCCGACGCGTGGAGAAGGCGCGAAACCCGTTTCAACTAGTCTGACTCGAACCCCATGGGTCCGATCAGTCGGCTATATGTTGATAGAATATCGAATTGGAAACAATACAAACGAGAAAGGGAGTACAATAAAAATTTGGTTTTTATGGGTTAGTTTTTTTCTTTATGTATTCTCAAGTATCTATAGAGAATAATACCTATAATAGAATATCAATCACTTAATCAATTAGCCCTTTATCCTGAACTTAGATTTTTGTGTAAGATAAAATGCTTTCCCTGTTTAAAGAATATCTCTAAGTTCAGTGTGCCTTTTGGCAAAGGCCTCCTCCAACAATTTCCATTGAGTTCTATCCCTGGCGACCCTTCTCCAGAAAGGGCCTGCTGTTAATTTTAGTTCATCCTCCCATCTCTTGGGCTGTCTTCCCCTTTTCCTTTTCCCATCTCTGGGGTACCAGCATGTAACAATTTTACTCCACTTTTCCCGAGTGCTCCTTAGCATATGGCCTGTCCATCTCCATTTCAGTTGGTCTATCTTCGTTAGTACATCCATAACCTTCGTTTTGGCTCTTATAAAGGTGCTTTGTTTCTTTTCTTGCTTCTTGATACCTGTCATGCTTCTCTCCATCGCTCTTTGGCATCCTTGCAGCATGGCTCTATGATGTTTTGAGAGAGACCATGTTTCGCAGCCATATGCGATGCAGGGTAGAATGCAGGTATTGTAGACTCTCCGTTTTGTGCCCATACTGAGATCGGTGGCCTTCATAATTTCTTTGAGTGACCAGTATTTTTTCCATCCATTTGCAATCCGTTTTTTAACTTCTTTGTCTGTTTGATCAGTGTGGGAGATGATCTGACCCAAGTATATGTACTCCTCTACATATTCAAGCGGTTGCTTATTTATTGTAATTTCTCCTTTGTCTGAGTTTGTTAATAATTTTGTTTTGTTGATATTCATGGACAGTCCAATTTTCTCGCTTTCTCTATTTAGGTCTTGGATCATTTTCTCTAGTTTTTTAGGGTTTTCTTGGAAAAGGACTATGTCATCTGCAAATCTAAGGTGGTTAAGTCTTCGTCCATCTATGTTTAAACCAGCTTGGTCCCATTCCATCTTGCGAAATATATTCTCTAAGGTTGCTGAAAAAAGCTTGGGGGAGAGTGGGTCTCCCTGTCTAACCCCTCTCTTAATGTTGAAGGTCTCTCCCAAACCTTCTAATTGTATTCTTGCTTTGTTGTTTGAATATATAGTTTTGATTATGTTTAAATAATGAATGGGGATTCCTTGGTTTTCTAGACTTTCCCAAATAGCTTCGTGGCTTATACTATCGAAGGCCTTGGTATAGTCTATAAAGGCCATATACAAGGGTTTGTTATATTCTTTGTATTTTTATATAATTTGTTTTACAGTATGTATATGGTCTATGGTGGCAAAGTGTGTTGTATAATAGAATATACCTATAGAGAATAATATCGTACAGAAATCTAAATTCGTTCTTTAGGAAAAGGAGGTTGGGACACAAAATTATGTCCTCCTCGCGTATTTTCAAGACTCATTTATACCGCAGTTAAAATGTTTCTTCTTGCATAATTAAACCCCTTAGGTAAACAAAACGAACGAAATTAAATATCGAACAAGACTTACAGAGTCTAGTAAGCAGAATGTATGATGTATATATGCAAGGAATGTCACCTTATTATGAATATAAACAAGTTAAAAGTGGTGGTTTTCGAGAAGGAGGAAATCAAGACAACGTGTGAAATTCTAGTAGGCAATGAATGTTTGGAACAAGTAGACGAGTTTGTGTACTTGGGAAGTATGTTCGATAGAAGAGGGAGGGTTGAGAAAGATGTCGAGAAGAGAGTGACTGCGGGGAATAGGGGGAACGGTGCTTTGAATGCAATAATTTCTTATAGAAATATGTCTACCGAACATTAATTATGCACGCTAGTCTATAAGACTGACGGTACATAATGGAATTCTTGTATCAACACATATGGATATGAGATCCCTTAGACTTACGTGTGACAAATACATTTATAATAGAATAAAGAATGAAGATTTTAGGAATTAATGTAAAGCTGATCTTAGCATAATTAATATAATTTAAATAAGGTCACTCAGGTGGTTTGGGCATGCTGAGCGAATGAATGAGGAAAGCATGGTAAGAAAGATATATAACGCAAGTGTTGACGGTGCAAGAAAGAGAGGGCGACCGCGGAAGACGCGGCACGACCGGATTAACCAGATACTGGAAGATGGTCCCGTTAGAAGCCTCAGCAACCGTCGAGCTTGCATGCGAAGATGTATGAATGTGGATGAGGCGAGAGTTGTATGTCAGGACAAAAGGGGGTGGCGCTCAATCCTCTCTGCTTACCCCCACGGGGAAACGACGTGATGGTAAATTTGTTAGTAAACAACACGTATACCTACGTGGTGAGATCTCGCCGAGAGCCGCTCGCGTGGCTGTGTACGGCTGCTCTATGAGATATACACATTAAAGATCGAAGTCTCCGTTTCACATAGATTGAATAACGTTAATGATCGATAATTTTCATTTAAAGATTTAAGCGATATTGTCATTGTTTAACGTTCTTGTCGCTTTAATTTATAACTGGTCATTTCAGATTTAAAATACTGTAATAAAAATCCAGGATGATTTGTAATAAAATTGATTAATAATTAAATTGAAAATTACGGAATTTATTGTTAATTTTCGAGATTGTACAAAATTAAGAATGATGGTTGCCGTCTCCACTCTCACGAATGAATACGAGATAGCGGCGAGTCAAGATCGAAACAGAAATTGCGGTTTTAACAGGAGCGGGCGTAGAGCGTTCGACGATGACAGGTGTTTTTATACGGTACAGTAGCCGGCAAACATCTTGAAATTCTGCGGCGTAGTGGGGGGACGTTTGCGCATCTACCTTTCTACCAACGAGACCCAAATTTCGTCTTCTGCGCATTCCCCCACTTAGCCAAAGAATTTCATGAAGTTTGCCGGCAACTGTACAAGCAACGGCGGCGGTCAAATTTGAACTAAGTCCGGCTCTGGTCGGCCGACGCATCGGAGTATGCATCAGGCAGAGAATTTGCCTATCTCTCCCATGAACAGGCGTTCGAATATATTGTTACGAGGCTAAAAAGAATTACGCACATCTGTCAAGTGATAGCTGTTTGAAGTTGGCACAAAACTATCGAAGGATCTAGAATTACCTACAGCTTTCGAGAGACGTCTCCAACGACACGAGAGCTTTCGAGTAAACACTAGAAAAGTCTAGTATATACTAGAGAATTCTCGAGGGTTCGAAAATGCAGCGATCGGGTCCATAAACGGATCCAGGCCGCGGAGGGCTTTCGTTATTCTGACGTTTCTTGCGACGCGGCTCTAGCGGCGAGTTACGAAGCGAAAACAGTGTTTCCGTCAGGCGTGTGAACTAAGCGACAGATATGTGCGTGAAGTGCTTACTCTTGCGCGATATTTGAGCGGAGTGTGTTACCCAGTGAAACTATCAATTTCTGGACGAGTGTTAAATTACGAAATAGTTTAATTTAAATAATAGCGTTATAATAAGTCAAATAGCGTTAAGTGACTTTGTACATTTGACTAATTAAGTAATCCGTAATTAATAAATCCGTTGTTGAATTCCAACGTTTTCATTAATTCCTCCCGCAGCCACGACACGTGACAATATATTATAAAATACATAGATTACTGGCGCGACCAAAAAAATAGATACATATTATAAAGAATATAACAAAAAGAATTCTAAAATCAATCAAAACAATGAAATAAAGATATATGAAATATAGAAAACAAATGAAAGAAATAAAATAATGATGAAAAATCTCCCAAACAGCAATTTACAAGCAAAAACAGACAGATGTATAAACGAGTGGGTATTCTCGCTGGTTAATGAAAGGGCCGAGTTGAACCTCGGACCGCGGGATTAAGCGTGACGCCGGCTGCGCGCACTAATTGAGTGTTGTGCAAACACTGCCCGGCCGCTGATTGGCCGCGGCCGCCGATCAATTGACGCCAATGAAACTGGCGCGCGACGGTCATTTTGATTTTTGACGAGACTTTGTTCTCTGGTTTCAAGAGATTTGTCGGTTCAAGTCGGGTTGCATCGCGGTGAATTTAAATCCTTGAAATTTTAATGCCTTCTTTTTGTCTAACTTCCCATAGTGTACATATATTATACCTAGCAGCAAAACCTTTACAGGTGGATTCCTGCCTTGATTATGAGTCGAAAATGTTCAAGCAACCTTGATCTGATATATCAATAGTTACGAAGATAATGCAATATCAGAGTTTGCATTTTTTTAAAATATTTCTGACTTATTTTTTACAAAATATGATAAGAGAAGATATGAGAAAAAAATACGAATTTGGCTGACTTTGCCAGATAAGTATTTCTCATTTCATTTAAGAAAGACAATCGAATTAGTATGTGTAAGCCGTGAGCACGAGGCACATTGTTTCGTTGTGTTGGTGTTTATACCCGTAAACACCAACACAACAAACAATGTGCCTCGTACTCACGGCTTACACATACTAATTCGATTGTCTTTCTTAAATGAAAATAACTCTAATATTCCTTTTGCATTTCTAGAGACTTCACCCACGATTATCCTCGACATCTTATACCTATAAAACTCAATGTCTGTCTGTCTGTTCTTTATACAAATCTACACCGTTCGTCCGATTCAAATTTTTCGTACTTAACTTTAGGACCCGGCGGGTAACATAGGCGATATTTCCCCCCTATTCTTTTACCCCTTCCCCTCCCCCTGATATATTTTCGATGCAAATCTGTACTGTTCAACCGTTCGGACTCAAAATTTAAAAAATTATCCTTTAGGATTCGGCTGGTAACGTAGGCGACATTTCCCCTCTCTTTTTTTACCCCTTCTCCCCCTGATATATTTTCGTTGCAAATCTGTACCGTTCGAATCTAACCTTTGTTTTCCCCCATAAATTTATTTTCAACTTAATCCTTAACCCGTGCAACGCCGGATACGAACTAGTAGGAGATAATACTCGCTATTATTAAGTTGCACAACTCTGAGGTTACTGAACTATTTCTTAATCCGTTTTGATATGGTTGTCATGCACCATTAAGCTATATCATAGTATATAATATTTATCGATTGCAGACGATCTATGATTATTTTTTTTAATAACGACCTTATTATATAAAGATAGTTGACAGATTTGATTGACGACTGACCCGATAGCATTTTCTTTTAAATATACAGATAATCATTTGGAAACCGACAGTTCTTTTTCAGCTGAGTAAACAGAGATAGTATGCCACATATTTATATTCTGACTGCATTAAAAAACAACTTTATTTATTGAAGTTACGTTCTTTCTCGGCAAAAAATGCTGAAAAATTTTTTTGGGCGTCTACAGGGCTACCGACCTGTCAAAGGCTGGCTTATGTGATCAATTTCATATGTAACGTTCACCAATTTCATCCGTGACCGACCATTTTTTTTTGGAAATTTGGAAAGTTGTGTGATCGGTCATGGATGTAATTGACATTATTTAATAAAAAATATTTATTAAATAAAAAATATTTAATAAAAAATATTTATTAAATAATGGCACGTGTCGTGGCTAGGATGGAATGCATGTAAATGTAAAATACTGGAAATTAATTAGCGATTCATTAACTAATGATTAACTAATAATTCAATTTACAGTCACTTAAAACCGATTAAAGTTAAGGCTATTCTTTTAATTACACTATTTCGCAATATATCACTCGTAAATAAACACTTTATTATCGCTGTGTAACATGTATTTAACATTCACTAGAACATTCCATCCGCGCGTAGTATTCATCGCATTTATTTATTTACTTCGCTCGATATCTGTCGCTTCGCAATTCACTACCGGTCACCCTGGGCGTGTGGTAACTGTCGAACGCGACAACTCTTGCGTCGCGGCCTGGTTCCTTATTTGTACCCGAAAATGCTGGTATTTTCGCACTTTCTGGATTATTCTAGTGTTTAGGAGAAGGTTCTCGTTGCTTCTCGGTTGTACCAGGCGTTTCTAGACGTTTGTAGACGCTTCCTGAAGGTTGTACCTGCCCTAGATTGCTATAGCCCGTTCTCGATTTTTAGATAGCGTTGTGACATATTACAAGGAATTCGGACAGTGTGCGATTTTGCTTGCCATTCCGTCACAATAATAATAAAAAATATTATTTATAAATATTATTATTATTAGTGATGCAACGAATACGAAAATGGATATTCGTATTCGCCGTATATCATTACGAATATTAAAAACAAACTATAACTGAACGCAACGCAAATTACGGTTTGGCTGTGCATCGTGTATCCCACGCACTCTATTATCGGGGATATCCCTAACATTGAATGAATGGATTTGTTGAGTTTTCAAGTTGTCAATTGTTACTTGTTTCAGATCATAACATGAGTTCTTTCATCTAGTTTCATTGGGTTATTAATAATTAATAAGGTTAGGTGCTCACTTCATGTAGTTTTTGTTTTGTAATACGTATTGTTCGTTCCATTTTATTTCCGTTGTGTGTAAAAGTGTTAACTATTATAAAATAATTTAAAATTAAATCTAATAACATGACCTCTCGTAAGCGTGAAAAAAGTGATATTTATTTTCGGCCGCTAACGTACGTCTCGAAACCGATAGACCTTAAATCTGGTTTTAGTTTATACGTATTTAACTAACACTCTGGTTCTAAATAAATTATTAAAAGCGAGCTATCATTCATTGAATTCAATTCAAGATTTCATGGAATCGTCTAACGCCTGAGAAGTTAGACATGTTGTGCTTTTTGAACAAAACTTAGCCGGTGGTGAATTTTAATTATTAAATCTCTTGGTAAAAAAAGAACAGTGGTGTGTTATTTATTACCTTGTTGAATTATTCGTATTTGTATTCACCGAATAGTTGGTTTGATATTTGTATTCGTATTCGCCGAATAGTAGGTTTGATATTCGTATTTGTATTCGTGAAAGTAGTATTCGTTGCATCACCACTCTAGATAACCAAACTTCTTTTTCCAAATTCTTGAAAAAATGAGAAACCCGAGGGTCTATGAAAATTTCATTTTCATGTACAAACATCAAAATTTGGATACATAAAAAAAAAATTTTGTGCAATTTTATTCTTATTTGTAATTATGTTTATCACTTCTTTTTTTAGGTTAATTGTCTACATCTATGTACGTCTCAGTATGTTTGTAACTTCTTTTTTGTATCTATGAATATTCGGTTGTTTTGTTTGTTGCGGTAAGTCGTTGTATAGTTTCGTTGTAGTCGTAATTCAATAATAATAATAATGATTATTGAATTATTTTAAAATAATCGTTCCTCATTGTCATGTGATCTCGAATTTCAGAATTGATAATTGCTAATATGTTTACACATCAATCTCCGCGAGTCCCAGCAAATGCACATATATTTTTAAATAAATGTATATTCAGTAATGCATATATGGGTACGAATCAATTCTGAAATGTGACTAAAACGACAGCGTAATTGGTTTTCATTAGGGATGCACTTTTGCCGATACCGATATTTATAAAAAAGTATTGACGATACCGATACCGATACCGATACCTATGCAGATAGTGATGATTTCAAAAGGTGTAAAAAGTTGTGGGTTTAGATTAGAAACAGACGAAATAACTTGTATAATATTAATAATAAACAAGGATTAAAATTAAATACAATCACAAAATATTAAACGACAAAATGCCAAAATATTTTTTAATATAACACAGAGATACATAGACATAATACAAGAAATGCAAATAAAATAAGTATTCCAAATAGAAAAAAAGACAAACAACAAAACTGTATTTATTACAAGGGAATAAAGCCTGCCAGAAGGTGTGAGGAAGCTGAGCAGAATCAATATCTTCAAACAAGAATGTAAACGGCACATAACAATAGAAAATGTATGAAGAGAAATATTATTTAATAAGTGTACATATATATAATGTTTTTAATATTGGCTAATGGTAAACAATGTATCATTAACTAAATAAAGATATATAAATAAATAAATATTTATTTCGAATGTTTACTTTGTAATGAAACTTTATAAATTGTAATTTAACAGAACATCACTTTCAGATTATTATATGAGTAGCTTGTTGGTGTAGTGGTCATGACGCTCGCCCAGTGATCTGGCGGTCGGTGGTTCGAGCCCCAATCCAGGACACTAGCAATTTAGCCCTATTTTCATATAGGCTTTTGGCGTAATTTGAGAATAGTAAAAGAATATTGATGCGACATGTATTCCGTGTTCGGAATGAAATTGTGAAACGCGAAGATTCTCCGAGCGTAGATGAATTGTGCCGCGTTTGAACATGAACGAATTAAGCGCAAAGATGGCACGTTTACACATGGATTATCTACGAGTATAATGCGAAATTCAAAATGTATCCGTGTATCGGCAAATTAATATCGCCGATTCCGATATATCGGAAAACCCACGATATTTATTTATTTATTTAATGTTTATGGAAGACCAACAGCACAAAAAAAAGCATAGAAAACATTGATACAATATAGATGGCCAATTACAGGTCTCCACATTTAGAAATATTTCAGTAATGATAAATATTTATGATATACTAAGGCATATTAATTATATAGAAAGAAAGAATAAAAAATTTAAACAAACAGAAATATGTCAGTAATGATAAATATTTATGATATACTAAGGCATATTAATTATATAGAAAGAAAGAATAAAAAATTTAAACAAACAGAAATATGTCAGTAATGATAAATATTTATGATATACTAAGGCATATTAATTATATAGAAAGAAAGAATAAAAAATTTAAACAAACAGAAATATGTCAGTAATGATAAATATTTATGATATACTAAGGCATATTAATTATATAGAAAGAAAGAATAAAAAAATTTAAACAAACAGAAATATGTCAGTAATGATAAATATTTATGATATACTAAGGCATATTAATTATATAGAAAGAAAGAATAAAAAATTTAAACAAACAGAAATATGTCAGTAATGATAAATATTTATGATATACTAAGGCATATAATTATATAGAAAGAAAGAATAAAAAATTTAAACAAGAAATATGTCAGTAATGATAAATATTTATGATATACTAAGGCATATTAATTATATAGAAAGAAAGAATAAAAAATTTAAACAAACAGAAATATGTCAGTAATGATAAATATTTATGATATACTAAGGCATATTAATTATATAGAAAGAAAGAATAAAAAATTTAAACAAAAGATAAAGAAACTTAATTATTACGTGGAAAAAAATTCAGCACTCAAAATTTTTCTTAATCTTGTGTGGCCGATAATATATAATAATATATAATAATCGCCGATATATCGGTTTCGGATGCATCCCTAGTTTTCTTTTAGGTCCGGCACCTTCGTGCGTGACAGACATCCGTTCCAGGAACATTTTAAACCTGTCACTGTTTGATCAATAGTTTAGCATTCCTGACGAATCGTCCGATCGTAACCCCGATAACACGAGACCCGACCACGTAAGATCTGTCGCCGCGCTTGCGTAACCAAATTTTTTCCTCTTCTTTTTCTTCGGCCGTCTTTCGTCGCGAGGAGACGCCGAAAGGTGTAATTTACAATATTTACATATCCCTGTCCGAGCGATGAGGTCTCCAAGCCCATTTCACGACAAGTTTGGTAATATCAATCTAGCAGTCTAAAAAATCTGCGCATTATTATAGATTATAGGACACATTTAAAATTCTAGACGTAGTCCGTGGCTATGGCTAGTTTTCATTTTTGATTGTTTCTGTATACAACTTCGTATCAATGCTGCTCTTATTTTACTTGTTTGCGCGCATCAAATTTGTTTCTATTGTTTGCAAGAGAGTCGTGCTGAACTCAATATTTCCCTATTGATGCCGTATCCAATTCACCCTATCTTTACGTCTGCGAGTTTAATGCAGTTGTCAAGTAAATTTTTCGTACTATAGGTATAATTTTGTATGAGAACTGCGTCCACGTCACTCACGGAAACAACACTGTTACTGATTCCACATTTACTAATATACTAAATGTTTTGTGTTTATTCCAACGATCAATTTGCTTCTTTGGTTGTCAAATATTATCAATTATTAATTTAATTTAATTAGTGTTCATTTATTACAATTAACAGTATGTAAAAATTCAATCTTTTTGCGTTAAATGCAAATTTTATAACATTTTGTATGCAATATGAGTACGATTATTTACTACTTTCTTATCGGTGATATTATACATTTTTTTATTGATCACCATTTTCTCGTTTGTCGCATAGTGAAAAGAATACAATTATAATTGCAATGCCATTCACCATGAGAAGGAGTATCTTTTGAACATGTGTGAACAAGCTTGCTTATTATGAGCATGCTTACGTCATTCGCGGCTAGTATCGCTTATCAATGCGATTTTCTCAGTCCGCGATAGATGAAACAAATATGGCGCGTTGGGGAGATGATAAAACATTACTTTTCGTGACTTATTATAGGAATCAGAATGTCTGTGGAATACTCGGTCATCGCTATGTAAAAATAATATAGCAAGAAATAATGTTATGAAACATTATTAAAATACATGAATGATTCAAATCTTACAATAAAAATTATAAAAACTAAAATCAATATTTTGATTTATTGGTTCACTTGAATTTTTGTATTTCAGTTTGCAGTTTCCATTTTGAACAAGAGCGTCTCTATTCTATGACAAAAGCATGCCAGTAGGTAATAAGCATGTGTGTTTAATTAAACCCAGGAACTGTTTTAATTTATTGGTTCACTTGAATTTTCTATTTCAGTGTGCGAAGTTTCAATTTTGAACTAGAGTTCCCCCTCTATTTTATGACAAGAGCATGCCACTAATAAGCATGTGTGTTTGATTATTAGCTTTGAGCATGATTAAAATAAGCATGCTGATAATGAGCAAGTGTGTACAGTTGTTAGGGCATGCTAGTTTTGAGCATGCTAATGAGCATGCTAATGAGCATGCCAGTAATAAGCATGAGTACCTTTATATGTATAGGAATATTATTTTTTTAAGTACAGTCGGAACCACCGTAACCTAAGCTTACTCCAAGCATGGATCTCTCCATGGATCGTTGCGTGCATTTGAGCTTTTCTACACTTTTCTTTGTAAGGGCCATAGTCTCCAATCCATACGTCATCACTGACAGTATGCACGATTCAAAGGCTTTTCTTTTTAGGCTAATTGTAAAATAAGCATGCAATGTAAAATAAGCATGCAATGTAAAATAAGCATGCAATGATGCAATACGGCTACCAATGTCGATGTACCTCAGGGACAAGTGTACCAATAAGTAAAAAAAAATATTGTTACAATGGACGTGTTACAACCCGCGGAATTCGCGTTTAAAGTTTCGCGTATTTTTTCATAAAATCTTGTATGTTTAACACTCCCGCTCCGCAATGGGGTACAACAATCCCAAAAATCTTATTTTTAAAACTATTTATTAATTATTAAATATCCCAAAACTAACTAACTAACCATCACGCCGTTTCCGCAGGGGTAGGCAGAGAGGATAGAACGCCGTATTCTTCTATCTTAGCACACCACTTTTGCTTCGGCTACATTCATACATCTTCTGATGCAAGCTCTACGGTTCTTGAGGCTTTTAACCGGGCCATCCTCCAATATTTGTAGTATTTGATCAAAATAAATATCCCAAAGAAAATAAAATGATAATGTGTTGTAAGACTGTAAAAATTTAAAAAATATATTTTTTCCATAGATTATCGGGAAAATTCTATACGATACGGTTACGTCATTCTGCTTGCACACCTTCCGTCGGCCGGACGCTTGTGAGTGATGATACGTTAGAATACTACGGTTTCTAGTAAAATGACGTCAAATTTAGTAGAATCTTGTTCGCATTGTACGAGATGTGAATTAAAAATATTGAAAAACATTTCCAAACCTTTATACTTCATTAAAACGCAAAATTGACTGGGGTCACTTTTTACCCCGCTCCGGGCCCCGAACCTATTTTCGATCTTCCGGCACCCGACGGTTAAACAAATATTTCGAGTTCAATGTACCTGCTTGGTTTTATGTACATGGTAAATATTTACAATGACGCGAGTTTTCTTCACTTATTCGTGATTTTGTGTGTATATGCGTGAGTTTGCACAAAATTTTAATATATTTACAAGCTTTAAAAGCAACGAAGCTTAATATCACTGAATGATTTGGTAGTTACTTCGTGGTGCAACATTTTAATTTAAAATTGTTTTATCCTGGCCTTGCGGGTATTAAAGAATCACTCCCTTTATTTGTCTAAAGCAACGTACTTACAACAATAGCGGCAGTGGAAATCTGGCATGTGTCATTCTGTTGACACCACTTTTATCCCTCGGCTGAGCCGAGGAATCTACGAATCAGTAACCGACTGAATGAAGCCATGTATTCACTCGGGGAAAAATAGCGCAGTATTCCGCGCGGCATGTCGCATGAACATCTACGTTCATGTTTCGGGGACAATGACGCGGTCATTTGACGTGTACACACCGGGACTCACATATCTTGTCGCGGAAATGTCACCCGATGATGTTATGATGACAGCTGCGGTATCTATTTACACTTCGTCATTTAGCGAAAACGGGGTTCCGCGCAATTCGAAATGTTTTTTTGGGTCGCAATTTCAAATTAACGAGATTTTACTGTAGTAAATTGAATATTATTAAAAACAAGGTCCTTTTTGCAAATAATTATTGTTTTCCACACGTCGCAGAAATGTCGCCCTATGAGGTTATGATGACAGCTGCGTATCCATTTATGTTAACGAGTTTATCGAAATGTAAGAGGACAAAAAGGTGGTGGATGCGAAATTATTTACTGCAAAGAGAAAGAAGGACGGATATTCTATGCGATCTTCGATCGATACAGTTCGATGAGTTCAAGAACAATTTCGTTTCGCCACACTATTGACAGATACGGCGCATGCGTATTCACTTGTAAACATACCACGTGGTACTGACGCTCCGCGTAATGTCGCAGTGAGCTCGCTCGGGTACGTTGCCACGACACGTAGAAATGCCGCGCTATGTTGTGCGCGACGTCACGGAACAGTGCACGACGTTGCAACGTCACGTAGACACTATGCGCGTGCTGTTGAGGGACAATTTGTCCCCTAGTGATTACATGGCTTGAGAACTTTTTGTAACGATCAATTTAAGACAGAAAAATGAGCTCACGCGATCTGTACCGAACCCATACCGAAGAACCCATAAGCGACCCATACCGAAGTTACAAAAATGAAATTTTTATTTTTGTACCACATACAAAAAAGATGCTCCTTACCTTTCCATATAAATAGTTTCGTCTCTATGAGACGTCTATAACATTATCTTGATTATTTATAAAAATAAGTATAATTTTGACAGCCGTACCGGAATCAGGAAGTTTTGTATCAGCCGAAGTGAATGACCACATTGCACATCAACATTGCATCATCATGCGATTTGTACTCGCGACAGATGCACACACATCTGTTTAATCTCATTCAGTCGCCGACTATTTGCTGTGTACATTCCTGCTTGCGGCTCTCTTTGCGCATACAACATACTGGCGGTTTTATTATAATGATCACGCCAGAGGTGCAATAAATATTCTTGTGTATTTTATACCGTTACTCTATTAAATATACTTATTACTCGCCAAACTGATGCGAGAAAAATAACCTTAAAGGTCATCTAACGTTGTCTTAATTATTTCTAAGAAATGTATATTGTACACAGCTTCAGTTGTGCTGAAGGAACTGTATTATTTCGTATACGAGTCGTTGAGTATCAAAACTTTCCCAACCACCATTTTTTTTATAGATTAAAATGTCAACATATGATAACAATTATCATAACAAGTATAAATCTGAAGATAATGCTTCTTGAAAATCTGCTTGAGTTTCAATACATACTTGTATCCAAATTCGCTACATTAAAATATGAATATTTTCGTTGGTTAATTATATTTTCAAAAACATTTAATAATATTCTACAATCTTAAATTACTGAGACCTTTATTTCATTACACCTCTGATAATGCAATGCATATATTTATTTCCCTGAACTTCAAAATCAACCTAAATCCAATTCAAAAACAGCCTAAATCCAAATGTTTAAATTTCAAAAACAACCTAAATCCGTTGGCTTGGTTTCAAAATGTACTCAAGTCCATTTTAAATGTTGAAATAACTCACGAAATGTACGAATTTAATTTATTTTTAATTCCTTATTTCATTACTTCTTATTTCATCTTATTCAATGTACAAACAAGATGTAGAAGAGATTTGTTTGATTTTCCAAAAAAAAAAACTTTTTAGTTTTAGGTAGGTTTTTATATTCGAAAGCATTCTTATTCTTTTATCCGCTACTCTATCATATAATTAATATGCACCTGTTGATTGACCATATTTATAATATCTGAGCAAATGATTAATGTTATTATATATATTTTGCCTCATTTTTGTTGTTGAACTGCACATTTCGGCACAAATACTAGGAAGGCGCATTTCCTTGTATGTGTTATTTAGGTTCACGATAAATAAATAAATAAGTGCGGGATGTCTTGCAGCTAGTAGCAAAAACTTCGGGGGAGTCTTCGGCGTTCAATTTTGAATTGAGAATATTCTTTATACTTTGGGTGAAATGTTAACAGTCAAGGAGATAAGCGACAAATTTGTGGATTTTTTAAAAATATTTTTGATCTTTCTGTAAAACAATGGACTATCATGAACGTAACTTGTATCGAATATACCTACATCATTGTCATCGCCATTTTTTGATTTAATAATAAATAATAAGCAAAATAATCGGGTGGAGTACCTAACTGGCGATTTAAATAAATGCGATAAATACTACGTGCGAGAACGGAATATTCTAACAAGCGATAAATTAAGTGTTACCCAGCGATAATAAAGTGTTCATATACGAGTGATATATTACGAAATAGTGTACATAGATTAAAGAATAGCGTTATGTTTAAAACGTGTTAAGTGACTTTATACATTGAATAATTAATTAATAAATCGCTAATTAATTTCATAAGTAAAATAAAGTGTTTTTATTCATTCCTTCCGTACCCACGACACGTGACAATATTTTATAGTTAATATGACTATAGATTTAGAAGCCAACACACTGCATGCTTCCTTATTGTCTGGATTTTATCTGATTATATAGTGTTTACACTGACTTTTTTATCTTAAGGTTTTATCTTACCCTTTTAAGATCAATTTCCTTGTATTTCCCCATCATAAATATTATCACAACGAAGAAGAACCTGCTCTATATCTTGCAACACAAATCTCGATGTCTTATATATGTGTTTTCTTACATTGAGAATAAACACAATTATCTTACGAAGTACAGATGGGAAAATTCGTTCAGTTCACTGAACTGTTCATTCACCAAACGTTCAGTCAAATGAACTGTTCACTTTAAATCGTTCAATAGTTCTTTGAATTTTTGTTTTTTATCTGCTTCGATCTTTGTAAAGTGAACTGTTCAATTAGTAGATATCTTTTTTGGATATATGTTTTCTAAAGACCAAAAAAAAGGTCACTGGGGAAAATAGATCGATATATTGAAGAACAACGTTAATATTTTATCTCAAAATAAAGTTTGATACAAAAGATCTATCGATATATCGAGTGAGCAATAAAAATCTGGTGACCTAAAAATAAAGGTCGCCAAGAAAAATATGTCGACAAACATACTACTTCGAAAGAATGTCGATCAGATCACAAAAACATACTGTTCGCTACCTAAAAGATCATTTACGAAAATTTTAGCAGAATTTAATGAATGATTTATTTTTCATCTACTGAACTAGTGAACGACTAGTTCACTTACGTGAACTGTACCGTTCGTTCGTTCAGTAAAGTGAACTGTTCTAAAAGAACAGTTCGTTCGTGAACGACCCATCTCTACTACGAAGTGTATGTTCTTGAAGACGTTATCTCGGGCTTTGCTTTTATATTTGCTGCTGCAATGTCAATGTTTCATTCACGTATTTTCGCTATTTATGTTAATTCTTCTTTCTCATTGTTCTGTAACAGATGAGGTTGTGTATGGTAAATTGGCTATTGTAGTTGTGCAGGGAGATGAATGATGCAGAAGATGCATGTCGTGTATTATGGGAGATCATGTCCATCTGTAAGAGACACGAATATCGCCAGGCACGTGCGGCGCTGAAGGCATACTATGCGAATTGTTTGAATGCGCTCGAGTTTACTGTGTAGATGTATGTGACGAGCTAAGGCAGAGACACTGGATGGCCAGAAATACTCACATTTTAGTCAGTTGATTTATTAACGAGAACAGTTTACAATAATGAAGTGCGGAGTACAATGGGTAACGTGCCGCAATCTACGGCGGTCGGCGAAAGAGTCGTTGTGCCGGCGCGCGGCCGAGATATCGGCTCGCCGGCGGCCGGTACCTCGTAGGTACGCGCCTCGCATCAGGCTTCTAATTGGTCGTGTTCGACGACGCGGGCGGCTTGAAACCACAGCGGGCCTCGACCCACTATAGTTCATTTCTGATCATACTCTTACACTTTTATCGAATTCCACATCTGATCTGAGAACTGTCGCCAGATAAGTGTTTTTTCAGAATATTTTGAGTTTGTCTAAATTTTTCAGAACACAGCACTAGATTTTTGACCGACGGGATCCAAAGCTTTTTCATTTCCCTTAAATAACCACAGATTATTAGCATTACATTAGAATACGCTTGAAATATCATTTCAATTTTTTGAACTCCTTTTTAGACCAGTACTTTCATTAATATCAGAATATTTTCAGTTTGTCCAAATTTTTCAGAACACTGTATATATACACAACTTCAAATATATATACAAACAAAAATTTGATAGACGTGGTATTCTATCATGGGTGAAAATGGTGAACTTTACATTGTGTAAAGTGACCACTATAGCTAGCCGTACGATAGGTTGTAAGCCCTATGAACACCCATACCTAGACTTCCATACCTAAAAACTTCCATACCTACTTTCCCATAAAAAATATAATTTCGTCTCTGTGAGATATCTATGTTATATCTTGAAGTGTTTGTTTCTTTTTCCACTCGGTCTATCAAATAAGGGGATCTTTTTACCTTTCGTCCTTCGATGTGGCTAAAGCCCGGTCGTTGAAAAGAGATAATTTCGTACATTGACCCTACGCTACGTATCCTTGTCGAACGCGTAGGGTCAATGTACGAAAATCTCTCTTTTCGGCGACCGGGCTTTACCCACAAAAACTTTCATAGTATAGAGAAATATTGAATATATCAGAGGCAGCTAATTCTGACTTGGTATATTCCATATTTTGTACCGCTGCGCTGTTCTTCCTGTTCTTCTTGTGGTCTGGACATATGCTGTTTGATATAAAACCGAGATAATTTTATTTATTTTTTCACTTTTTGTATACATTGGCGACTTTATTGCAAGTTGGCAATTAGTCGAACAACTGAAATAGATTGTATTTAAGAACACAGTCTTATTGTGAAGTTTCAATGTTTTTAGAACAATGTTCTGTGAATCCTGGAAGACTCCAAAAGACAGAAAAATATTTGGCTGCTACCGGGATAGGATCCCGTAGACACGGGATCCTATCCCGGTAGCAGCCAAATATTTTTTCGTGGATTTGATTTTTCTATGTCTTTCTAACACAGTCTTATTGTGAAGTTTCTTTTTTTTTCAGAACAATGTTCTGTGAATCCTGGGGTCTACGGGATCCTATCCCGGTAGCAGCCAAATATTTTTTCGTGGATTTGATTTTTCTATATGTCTTTCTAATTGATTAATTAATTTGGTTTTAAATGGAAATAGATTTCCGGTATACAGTATTAAACATATATACATATATGACAATGCCCCCCACTTTTAAACACGAGAATAAATTCTCATTTAAAAGTGGGTAAGCGTGTAATATAAATGTGTATTATTATATTATATTGAATACAGTCACTCTTAAGTTTGTACATTTACCAAATAAATTTAATAAAAAATAAAAAATTAATAACGAGACGAGTAGGAGATGGTTGGGAACAGAGAAGGGTTAAGGCAGGTTTTAGGGAAAGGCAACATTGCTTTAGTCAGGGGAAGAAATAGGGATTGCATAATTGTAACCGTTTGTATATGTCGCGTTATCACCGCTTGTAAAATTTTCATATATATATATATAGTTGCACCAAAATTAATTTAATACTACTGCTGCCTTCGATCAAGCTTGATGGCCCGCGGGAGTCATTTTATTTCCCTCCTACCCTTCATATCTGGCTGACCTTCCCCTATCCGCTACCTGTGGATGCGACCTCTATGGTTGCGGGCTCCCCGAAGATTCTGCACGTCCTTAATTAATTCAGTTAGGCAGTCCAGGCAGCTCATTGAGCTGAGGAAGAACTTTTATCTAACCGAGTCTCTTCTGTTTCAGAAATTTGCAGCCGTTCGTTCTGGCCTACCTGATCGCCCACTTCAACCCCGAGAGCGGGCAGAGCGTGGAGGAAGGCTACTTCCACGGAGTGACCACCAACATCGTGGCGCTGCTGTCCATGCTGCTGAGCCACCACACCGCGCTGGGGGAGCAGAGGATAGGCATGCGCCTGCGCGTGGCGTGCTGCTCGCTGGTCTACAGAAAGGTCAGCAAAGTTTGCCTGTTTATTTTAATTTTATGCACGTAATCTGATGTATCATAAGGATGAGACGGGAGTGGTAATCCGCCTCCGTGTCGGTTTACCACTCTGCCCGTTTGTTTTTTACAATACCGGGTCGCACGGTCGTTTTTAGCATTAAAAAAATGCCAACCAGGCGGCGAATGAGCAGGACCGATATAGGAGCTTTTGCTTATAAAACGGTCTTGGGTAAGCGGTGGGTCTGCCCTCATTGTCTGCCCTCCTGTACAATGTCGCTGGTTCTTGTCCTGCTTGTTGAAATACAGCGTGTAATATAGTTACTCCACATAGTTTAGGCAGGAATCTACGTGTAAACTTTTGTGGACTAGCTATGTTACTGTATACTTATTGAATTTACGCGGAAACGGAGTGAGTCACAAAAGCTGTTGATAAGTCCGAGGTCGGAGATTGTTCTTATTGCACAATACTGTCTGTATTGTCACGTAATTCTGGCTGTAGGAAGCAAATTAAATACAAAAAAAGGAAATTTAATACATTTATTTTATACGCAAAGTCACTGGACACGAATTAATTCAGCACTGTTCTTAAATTCACTCTAAATGTTTCTAGAATCTTTCGCACAATAATTATCGAATTTCGTAATTCGCACTTATTATCTTCCCTGCATTTTCATCCCTCCTGAATAACTGAACTTTCATTTATTGGTGCACGTTACTTAAATCGCTCAGGTCAGGTCCCGCCGGTAGGTACTTCTTTGATTTACTATCGCTGGAATAGGCGCGTTGACCACGCCGCCGCACGCCACAGTTTCGCTGGTTTCTATGTCGCACTTTTCGTGGCATTTGAGACATTTGTAGAAGCTTCCAATTTACTTTTAAAATATGTAGAGTGCTGTAAAATCCTTGATTACATGCAATATACAGATTTCAGCAAGGCGTTTGACAAGGTGAACCATCGTATACTTTTGAAAAAACTTCGTGCTATAGGAATCCACGGCAACTTATTGAGATGGATAGAGTCTTACATTTCTCATCGAACTCAAGTGGTGACTGTAAATGGATATGATTCATCTCCGGTTTCTATCACCTCAGGAGTTACTCAAGGTTCTCACCTTGGTCCCTTGTTCTTTCTTATCTTCATAAAAGACTTGCCAAATATATTAAGAAATAAGTGTCTATTATATGCCGATGATTTAAAAATTTATTCCACCATTCGTAGCCTGGAAGATAGTCATCTCCTACAAAGAGATCTGGACGAACTATCAAATTGGTGTAAAGCAAATAATATGTCACTTAATGCTAAGAAATGTTCATGTATTAATTTCACTAAAAATATTTAAAAAATAGAATTTGTTTATAAACTGGGTGACGTTCCACTCGCTAAAGTCGATTCAATAAGGGATCTGGGCGTCATGCTAGATTCTAAACTCACTTTTAGAAACCACTTTGATAATATCACAAACAAGGCATATACTATGTTGGGATTTATCACCAGAATTACTCAAGACTTTAAAAATCCTCAAAGTCTAAAAATTCTCTATACATCACTAGTACGAAGTATATTGGAATATTCGTCAGTTATTTGGTCACCTTATTACACAACACATATTACGATAATCGAGAGAGTGCAGAAAAAGTTTCTACGTATTTTGTCATACAAAGCTGGTCAACACAATAACCTTCACAGCTACGAAGATCGACTTGCCTTTTTCAAGATGCACACACTTGAGTCCCGACGAAAAATATCCGATCTCATTGTGCTACACAAGATTCTCAGCGGAGCTATTGATTCTCTCTGTCTATCTGATATAAATTTGCATGTTAAACCCCGTATAAGAAACCCGGAGTTCTTCAGAATAAGTCAGCACACTAATAATGTCGGTTACTTTTCTCCCATTACAAGGTTGTGTCGCACATATAATTTGTATTGTGCCGACCCTAACATTGATGCTGATATTCTTGCAGTCACGTTATCTTCGTTCAAAAACTCACTCACACACAACATCCATTTTGTAAACGACGACATGAACCTATAGATCATTAAATACTAATCGCACTACACTCAAACACAAATATATAATATACATAAATGTACATGTGAAATATAATTAATTACAAAAATACATGTTACTAGAGCATGCCGAAGACACTTGTAATTGGGATAATGGGCATAGTCTTCACTACAATGTTTATTATCTGAGTGTCATGTACCCATTATCCTGTTAGTGTCTCTAATAAATAAAAATAAATAAAAAATTAAAAAATAATAAAAAAAGGCTACAAGAGTGGTGTTTCTCTCTCTGTATATCCTAGCATAGAAACGGTGTGATGGTAAGTTAAGTAAATATTATTTTGCAGGAGATTCTGTATAGAGATAGATTTTTTTATTTATTTTTTTTATTTTACGCACCTTAGGACTTTTACATAATCAAGACATAACATGTTTTTCATAAACAATAATACTAAAAAATATCATTTCACAAAATTGTACAGGTAGTTGCTTTAGAACAAATTTAATTTAATATTTTAGAGAGTTTAAATGATCAAAATTGCAATAATTCTTGCTACAGTTTTTTGCTGCAATTAAAAAATGTAAAACTTTTATACTAATATACACTATAAGAAGATATTATGCATAGCACTCCACCAAAAATAAAATTTGATATTGACTTTATATTGTGGTTTTTGAAGGCGTAGTTAGTGCTGTTATAATAATAAATTCTTAAATAAACGTAGCATACAACTGACAGATATTTTTTGTGTTTGAAAAATTCTTATATATTTTTTTACTTTATTTTTATTTTTAATTGGAGATAAGTTAATCCAATCCCCGTCCGAAAATTGCAATTACTGAAGTTCGGGACCTGATTTTGATGAGACACATTTGATCATTATTTTTTAATTTTAATAAAAAATCAGAAAGTATAAATATAATTATTGTACATTTATATTTAAACAATTAAGGAATATTTGTCTAAAAAATAATGTTAATCGTAACTTGATGCAGACTTGATCAAAATTTTCTGCCCCGAAATTAATCAAAATATTAATCAAGAAAGTTTCAGTATTACGCGTACTAATCCCGGGATTTATGTGTACTGTACTGGTTCAGTATCCCGGAAAAATAATCCTTTTGTAGATCACCAATTTTTTCTTTCACATTATATTTTTTTGTAATTAAAAATAGATATAGATCGTTCCTGTGACATAGTATACATAGATTTTGTAGCAGGTAATGATAGCTCTATATTTTTATAGTGGAACATTAAGCAATATTCTTTTGAAGTGTATATGATATCCTTCAAAATTATTTAACGTAGGTATAAACAAGAATTCACCTGAAAATTATTATTTTGAATTTTTTACTCCTTCTTTACTCTGTGGACAACATCCAGTAATTGTGTTCTCGGAACATACAGATAAAAATATTGTTAATTATATTTTTAATTAAACTCTTGCACCACAAAGTAACTGCTAAATCTTTCGATGATATTATTTTAATTTTTTGCTTGATACGCCGACATCTTTATATTTTTATGTTGAGTTGTATCCGAGTAATAGAATTATTAAGGCGATCGACCGGAAATGCGCGTGAAATTCAGCGACGCGACGACGACCATTCTTTCACACAGTTTCTCTTTCATTTTTTATCAAATTTCTGTGCGGAAAGATATCAAATCAAAACTTATTTATATATTTTAGAAACATGTTTATTCATAAAATAATATAAATTATTTAATCAATTAATAAATTACCAAACCAGCGATGTTTTAGAACTGAAGAAAGTTGCTGCGCTTTGTAGGCTTTGTATAACCGTGTGGACGTGTGACATGGTTTTTAAATTATATTACAAATATAACAATTATCTTCAATAAGTTAAAAATTATTTTGAAAGACTTATTAAATTATCTGTTTTAAGAAGACTTATTTTGATTGAATAAATAATTTGGGCATTTATTTAATTTATTAATTCTCATTAATTTAAATTAATTAAAAACTTTGTATTAACCACTTGGAGTATTTTTACATCTACCGGTTTCAATACCACTGTATATTCATACTAAGGGCGGACGCGTACCACAAAGTTAGCGCTATAAACATCAAAATTATATTAATTCCCGATTTAAGCTATTTAATCGAGACACAACGTATTTAAAACACAATATTTAAAAAATCATGCTACAAGCCTATACAGTTATATAAAGCCTATAAAGCGGAAGAATTTTTAAAAATTATTTATTATTTTATTAAATAATTTAGATTGAAATATAATTTATTTCATTTTATTTTTAGAATTTTTCTTTTTCAATATACGAAACCTTATGATTAATTTTTAATTTGTGATACAAAATGCAAGAGAAGCCGCAAGAAAAAGAAAAAAAATCCCAAAAATAAGTAGCGCCAATATTTAAATAAATTTACTCCATAAAGACATCAGATTTCTTTCAAAATTGTGAATTACCATTTAATATTCCGTATATATTCCTCTTGCTGAAACTTGTTCAAATAATCACGCCATTTGAATATGTACTTTCATATCACATCAAAGTTTTCCATTCTCTGAACAGTGAGAAGATAAACAAAGACATGTTCCCCTGGGAAAATAGTAATACGACAAAACCACCAGCCATAAATTATTCCCCCGTATCGCTGCGTGGATTTTATAGCCCTAAATATTTTTAAGGGTATATCATTTTTCATTCTATTTATTCTACCCGGCCTGGTTCGGCTCTACGAAAATGTAAAGTGTTATAAAATCTCAAAGGTTTTTATTACATTATTTATACAAGTAGTTACGTGAATTAACTGCGATGATATGAGATTGTACGCTTAAGATGTATTTTAAATTTTAAACATTCTATTGAGAAAACAAAATAGTCTTGTTCCAGTCTGGAATAACTGAGTAACCCCAAAGCATTTTATTGTTGATTAAGATTAATTATAGAGGTCATACAAAAACGAAATTATTTATATAAGAAACATGTATCGAAGCCTTTTTATAGGATGACTCAGGATTTACGACCGTTATGTAACGATCACCAATTCCATCGTGATGACATGCACACATAATCAAATTTGTTTAATGTTATATTGTATATGTTTTAAATTTGTTTAATGTTACACACTATATGTTTAATGTTATATAGGTATATAATTCAAATCTGAAAACCTTTCATATATTTGAAGGGGCTATGTCACAGGCATTTGTAATTCTAGCATCATCATTTTATTGTAATTAGAAACAAAAAAAAATGACGATTACATTATGTGATAACAATTGGCTTGTATTTATTTATTTTTTGAGTGTTTTAAACTTTTGAAAAAAACTTTAGAAACAAAAAAAAATGACGATTACATTATGTGATAACAATTGGCTTGTATTTATTTATTTTTTAAGTATTTTAAACTTTTGAAGCTCTTCATCATTTTTAGGTAGATTTCATTAGAAATTCCACCTATTTTATATGGGAAAACGGCTATGAAAGCTTTTTAATCTCTTTACACAATGTAACATTCACCAATTCCACCCATGATAGACTGCCACGTCAAATTTTTGGAAGTTATATAATATATTTAGTTTGTACAACTGTGGTTAAAATTAGTCATCCCCATAAACCAGTATAGATGTCGCCGTTAGTAGTAATATATTTTGATTAGAGATATTTGAAGCATTATTATTTTTATATGTATATAATATTCTGAATATTATAATAGTCTGAAAATTAATTTAAATTTTCACTTTTTTTTGTTCATGTTTTCATTCACAATTATGCAAAAAGTTTTCCTCATCCAATTGACATTCACGACTTAGTGAGATGACACACGTGTCTGAGGGAACTGGGAGCGCACAGAATAATCACCCAATCGTATCATCACGGTCTCCCTGTTGTTTACTCTCCAATCTTGTGGAATCAGGCTCGTGTAGGGATGTCTGGTGGAGTGGAGGCGTAGTGTCGACGTTTTGATTATTTGGCGAGATCCCAATGCGTTCGCCTCAGGATTTCCAGATTATATCTTCTTATCTTCTCAAAGCCATCTTCTTATTTGTATTTCTTTATAATGTACGAAATATATTATATGAGAAATATTTGTTTGATTTCTATGAATTTTAGTGTGAAGTAGATTGTAGATACCATTATTTTACGTTAGTATTGTTTGTTGCTTATATATATTCATATATATTGCTATAATATATTCACTTGGCTTTCAAATATTATATATATCATATCCAACATATTACTTTATTTACTAGGTGCGCCTTAAACATCTGTGAATGTTTGTAATTGATTTATGCAGTGTACACCGGGCTCTAAAATTATAATGATTGAAACTATTAAGATTCCTTACTTAAAAATTTATAAAATTGGGAACACTTCGGCGGCTGGGTCATGTGGAGAGAATGACTTAACAACGAGCACCAAATTAAGGCGAAGGAGCTTAGCAAGGCCAGAATTAAGATGGAGCGAAAATGTTCTCAAAGACATATCGAGATCAGTGGAGGAAGACTCTTGAGGAGACCAAGATCCATCAGGAATTGTAGAGCCCGCAGTAATGTTGATGAAGTTGTTAATAAGGAAGGTACAACAAAACGTTTGACAATTCATAAAGCGAATGCATAACATGTTCTACGGAAACAAGGATTAATACAATTCACTTAATAATTTGTGGAATAAATCAAGTACATTGTTTATAAAAGGTTTTCCTATAACTTCAATATCTCTGCATCTTAATTCCAAAATAGGTCATTTTCAGGAACACAGTTCTTTAATGTTAATACTTCTTCGTATATATGCATGTACATTTAATTGCAATTTACAAATGTAATTTAATATTTCCTTTTTAAAAACAAAACACGTCCGCACTTGGTCCAATACTGGATAAACTTTGTATGTAGAAATACGCCAAAGCAATGTTATTTAGTTAGATGGACACTATTTTACTGCTTGCTTAAATATAAAAGATAAGTAATTATATCAATAAGATTTATGTACATGAAGATACATATATATATACGTCGTATATAAAAAATCAAGTTTCTTTTAATATTAAATTTCCGTACGATATATCGGATTGATTCGATGTTTTGACAAATATTTATTATATTCGATACATTTATTTATAGAAACATCGAATATTTTCTTATTTTATTTTTTGTTGAATCTATTAAAAAAATAAGTAAATTTTTGCAAGTACTTAGATTAAGGCTTGTACTATATATGTCGTTTTTTTCTTGTACTGATTTGAAGTTTTGTGGTATGTAATAAAATATTTCTATTAATTTGTCGTTTTTATTTAACTCACAAATGCAGGAATAACTCATCTCAATCACCTCACCACTATCTTAGTAGTACAATTCTATTCATGTAACACTCATAGAAAATTCTATTCAAGTAACACTCATAAAAAATCACCACTAGTTTAGCTATGTTACTCTGGTCTCTGATTCTACATTCACACATACAAAACCAAGGACCACAAATTTTGCGCGTTTCACTGGAAAAAGGTAATACAAAACTTTTGTGGAAGTATTCTATGGTGAAAAAATATTGACGTTTTCTAGCGTATGTCGATAAACATCGATGTTGGGATCCGATTTTTTACATCGAATATAAATATCGATATATTTTTAAGTGGACACCCCTAACGCAGATAAAATATTCATTCTATTCAGCGTACAAAATACAATAGAAAACGAATGACTCGGCACCCTCGGCGCCATTCTGTGCCGTCGTTTACATAAGACTCGAGAGCAAAGGTTCGTATAGCCAAAACCAAAAAATATTATTTTGTTCCAAATACGCTGCATATTGAAATTATATTTTAGGTGTTGTTCATTGTTGTTTTACTTACAGGCAAATAAAGAGGCATTTAAAAAATGGGTATAGTTTCGTTCTTGTATTTAATTTAATATATTGATGTACGATTACATTCAAGTATGTATTATCACAAATGCCTTATATCCATCCTTAGACACGATGATCAGTTAATATCGGGCAAGTTAGTGAAAGCAAAGGAAAAAAGAAGGCATATATTCAACACTGGACACAGATTGGTAGAAAAAAAATTTAAAAAATGTTAATTTACTTTATAAATAATTTAAACTAGCATAGACTAGTCAAAAATGATTGACTTGTTATTAATATGTTTAAATTTCAGATTTAAATTAATAGTAATAAGTTATTTTTAATATCCTAGTGGCAGAGGCGTGCAGTAGGAACTATTACGTAACCAATTATTTGAAAAAAAATCGGAATACAATATATATTTCGTAATATTATATATAATAATACATATAATACACATACACACAAAGAATATAATATAATATTCAAATATGAATATTATTATAACAATTGTTATAATAATATTCATATTTGTCATAAAAATCTGTAGCATAAATAGATTTCTATTTTTTTTTCCAAAACATACGTTTACAAAAAAGTCATGCTTCAATGTTTCTACTGCACGCGCCTGCCTAGTGGTATACAAATCATTTTTTACAATAACGCTCATTACAATACGAATGAAATCACCGTTTCTGCTAATCTAATATGATATCTAATTGCTGAAATTCTACTCAATTTTTTTCAGTTTTTCACAAAATTCCAATGAAAACTTAACTTTCACAACAAATAAAATTATCGCGAAATCGTAGTATGTTTATGTTTGCGTGTAAATAGCGCCGTCTGGTAACGTTCCGTTAGCGTCGTTTCGACCGCGAGTTAAGTCAGCGAAATGTCTTGCCAGCGTTAGAGACATTTTATTTTATTAATTAGTGAGGGATGTTATTTCTTAGAGAATTATGTGACGGCAGATACAACGATCATAACAAAACGTTGTAGCAATATTCTGTTTTAAATTATGTTTTTGAAACTTCTGCCAGCGTGTACGTAGGTACCTTCGTGTCGTGTAAAATTCGTATTTTAAAGGAAATTGCCACGTCACTCCGCCGTAATGTACGTGTAAATTTCCTTTAAAATTTGCCTACGAAAGTAAAGGGTTAAACACAAATCTGAGATGTTGCTTACATTATATATGTTTATGCGATGATACGAAAAACATAGTATCCATGTTTACTATATACATTAAATATGTGCGAATGTTTGACGCCTTTCGCACGACGTGTTTGATAAATTACCGCGCCATTGAAGCAGTTTCGCCATTAGCAGCTCCTCTTGTTGGTGCTTCTCCTCTTGTCTGTACCGTAATCCTTGCTATTCAAGATTACCAGTTCGTCTTACATATCTTGACAGTCTCGCACTTGCGTTTTGCCTTTTCGACCGTCTCTTTCTTTCAGTCGGATTCTCGCCCATTGCGTTTTCTCTGCGAAATCGGGAATTACGCAGGTCTGATTTATTGAACTTGTTATTAGAATATAAAATGGTACATGACCCTCGCACATGTATCTTACCACACCTGCGCTGGATATGTTTTTCTAATTCGATTGAAATACTATTGCCACTGGCAATTTATTAACTTACGTATCTGCGAGGTTCGCCAGCACGATGACTTATCGGAAATATATATTATTTCACTCTCACGTAAAGCAAACATTTTAATTATGGTGGGACATAATAACCTCAAATAAAATAACACTTTGTTATTATTTATTATTTATTATTGTTATTTGTTATTATTAAAAACTATTAACTAAATAAACAATTATCGCGCAGCCCAATTCTAGATATTTTCTCCTTCAAATTCTCTACACATGCCCATAGTGCCCATACCCTCTCTCGCCCACTCACCAAAGTTGACGTTCCGTCTTTTTCTCCCTCTAGTCTTCTTGATTGCTTGGAATACTATTTTTGATTAGTATACATTCAACCCTGATAAGGGTACAGCTGTGAGCCGAAATTAACAGGTAATTACTCAAGAAAGTGGTGTCAAATAAATTTTTATTTTATTTAAAGATACAATAGACATATCAATACAAATTTATTTCCATTTTCATATATTGATGATACGTTAACCCTGGTGATGAACCATAGTAAATATAGTAAAAATATAGTAAAAAAAAAACAAACCAGAAGAATAAATAAAAGAAAGAAAAACTGAAAACCAAATTAAGAACAAAAAAAAATCAAAATACTATCCAACTTTTTTTTAAAAAGTGATAAATTGATAATATATAAGATAAAAAAAAGTAACCCATAAAAACCAAGTTTTTACTATACTCCCTTTCTTTATAAAATATAACAATAATTAAAGACGAATTAAAACATATAACATAACAATAAACTTACAGGAATTTAATATATTTCTAAAATGTCACATTTTTTGAGATGTCAAGATTTTGATAGATTCAATTATCATCAATATCGTACCTTATGAATTTCCAGCGTCAAATGATTTAGTCAGAATCAGATTTGAGTAATGTAGAATTCTTCAAAACTAAGCAGAAATCTAAAAGAAATAAATGATTATTTGATTTCTTCCCGAAATACCCAATTTTGCTGTCATCTGTGAACCAATTGTTTTGTAAATTTTCGAAATTCGTAGTTATGTACCTATTATATCGACGGAGTAATTCAAATTTTAAATATTCCGTGGCTTTTGTAATGATTCCAATTTGCAAAAACCATAAAAATTTCTAAAAATCCAAAATTATACTTTAATTATTAATTTTTTTAACGAAAATTTGATAGATCTTCCTGATCGTCGCCACGAGTCTGCTTGCAAAGTTTCAGCTTGATTGGTCACGGGAAAAGGGTTAATTTATACAGTTGATAATTTTTAACTTCAATAAATTAAAAAATTGATAATATCTTTTCGAACTAAATACAACAACAAAAAAAAACATATTTTATCAAGACGCAGTGTATTATTTAATCAAGACACAATATGATTATAAAAAAATAGTCGTATCACCTTGAAAAATCGGAAAGTTTATATATTTCTTTTCAAATATACAAATTCAAAATTAAAATTAAGAGAAATTTCTAAGGCATGTAAATAAAATGACAAATAGGTTATTTATCACATAAATTTTAAAATAAAACAATAAATAAATAATAATTGCTTACCAGAATTTTTAATACCTAAGTACTTTTTTTTTTTATTTACGTTTGGTAAGAAAAATTTTAACATTCTCTACGTCTTATTAGATAGTCATGTGTAAGGCTCTCATTTATACATTTTGCATATATCAAAGAATTAAATAAAATTGTAAAAATTTAGTTAAAGAACTCTTTGAAAAAATTAACCCTTGTTGGTACCTATGTAATACGAACATAATTTTCTGAAAAAAAAAAGTTAATTCATTGGACGACGTTGTGTTTTTGGGAATGAACGTATTTTACTTCTTACCCTTATTTTTTAATGACACCCTACACACCACTAGACCCACCCTTCAGGGACTGGCTCTGTATCATCCGTGTGGCAAATTATTTGTATGGGAAGGGTACCTACTGTTGTAATGAATGGTTTGCCCGAAAGAATATTGTATGATAAGGATAGTAATTTCAATAAATTTGCAATTTTGTGCGCTGGCTTGTAAAACTGAAAAACCCTTATATCCGTACTGCTGAAGTGTTTGTGGGTATTAAGCATTTTTCACTCTCTCTAATATGCATCTGTGACAGATATGAATTGTTAAATCTCACAATGGTCAAATTAAGATCTGACAATCAACTTACGAAGTTAAAATAGAATACGCGGAATTTTTTTAATTTCGAGGGTTGTATATATCCAATTGTCACAAAAAAAATTGTGTTGGTATACTTTATTTTGTTTTTTGTATTTTGATATTGGTAGCCATATTAGATGTGTACTTTATTGTTGGCTAATGAAGAGGATACATACATATGTTTCGGTGAACTCGAAATTTTTTTACTAGGATGGAAAAATGGAACAAATATTTCAACATTGCTGTCCAAAAACAACACCGCTGTGATGCCTCAGCCTCCGTATTCGTCGAAAACGGCCCCCTGCGACTTCTTTCTGTCTCCCAACATGGAAAAAAAATGGATGAACTATTACCAACATTGAAAAGACAAAAACAGAATCGCTGAACGAGCTAAACATCATACTGAAAATTGCGTCCCAGAAGTGCTCCGAAAATCGTGAAAAGTGCTGGCACAAGTACATTATATTTAAATTTTCAAAGAAAGCAAATTTTTGGCTTGACGTAATTGAAATAAAAAGATATATTTTGTTTTTAGTCACTTTATTGATATAATATACAATATATACCGGTTTCGGTTGCACCCATCCTTCTTTAGGATAGTGTGATATAAACTAATATACATTAATATATAATATAAACAGTTTATATTTTACTGTCCCGAATATGTTTGGGTGCAACCGAAACTGATAGACTTATGGTAAGTAGGTTCAAACAAAATAAATATTTTTATTTTAACAATGCTCTTTCTTTGAAGGGAAAAAAATTAATGTTGATGAGTAAATAAAGATTTTTTAGAAAAACAAAGAACCATTGAAAATTTCTATTTTTTAAAAACTATAATGTCAACTTAAATGATGTTTTTGTGCCATTCGTATTTCAAATGGGAGCTTGTTCTCTTCGAAAATAAGCTGAATATATTCCACCCTCATTAGCACAAACGATTCATTAACTGCCGTATCTGCAGATCGTAGAGTGCCGCCAGTCCGTGAACATAGCTCCCACACACATTGAAATTTTGCAATGCTCCCATTATATTGAGAACTTGAAACACTGCAATAAATGAAAATAGTGGAATATAAGCGAACAAAGCAGAATAAATAATACGACTAAACAAATAATAAAGTATAAGATTGATTTCTTACACAAAAAATCAAAAAATCAAAAACAAATTATAACGAGATGGTGTAACAGATGGTACTACGTACTACCATCGAAATCTCTCGAAGACTCCACAACGCTATGGGACATTCTGGAATTGATTAGAACATTCTCTTAAACATTGTAAAAGTCGAAAATACTAAGAATCTAAAGGAACTTCCCGAGGCATCGCGAATCCAACATGTTTTGTGTATAAAAGGCGAAGCTTGTACGATCAGTCTTTGATTGACGTTTAACCAGTGCGGTATTAACAGCAAGCGCAGTGTGACCAAAGCGTAATCAATCGAGTGATAGAAATTGGGCGAGTGACTACCGACAAGCGAGAAGTTTTTTTAGTGCATAATTGAAGCGATAGAAATAGTGTAATAAGTGCGATAAAATTAATAAAAAGTGTAATAATTAATGTGTGAAATATTCTAGAAACATTTTAGTGATTGGGAATTTAAGAACAGTGCTCCGAATTAATTCGTGTCCAGTGACTTTTTGGTAAATCAATAAAAAATTGTTTAATTTGCCTCCTACAGCCACTTCCCGTGACAATATGTACATTTTATAGTAATTGCATGACAGATTGCGCCATCTACCGTGCAATTTATGAGGTGAGCACCTCATACGAAAGCGATCTTCTGTCCGATGCCTTTAATGCCGTCATTACATACATGATAGCTCAAAAATATTATAGATAGGTTACAAGAATGTTTAAAGTTGCGTACTACGCGTTATCATGCGCCTATTCATTACATGCGTACTGCATTTTGGTACACGGAACAAGGAACCCCGATTGTGCAAATGCGAATAGCCCACAATTCTCTGGTAAGTTCCAGGAGTCAATCATGTTTCTTGCGATTTTGACCCTTGATATTGCTAGGTCTTTCTTTCTGAGGTTATTGCATTCTCTCGGCAGTTTTTCGTGGAAAGTGAATGTAGGATATTCTCCTGTTCTGTGCATATATATTTATTGTCACTAGTATATTAGAGTTCTGAAATATTCAGTTCTGAAATGTAGACCTTGGGAAAATAAAAGAGGCATCGGAAGACCTCAAAAGAGATGGGCCGATGATATTGTCGCTGTGGGGGGAAAGAAATGGCTACAATTAGCCAACAACAGGGAAGAATGGAAAAATAAGGAAGAGGCCTATATCCAGCCGTGGAAAGACGAAGGCTGATGAAGAAGAAGAAGAAGAAGAAGAAGAATTATATTAAAAGAGTGTGTGGGGGGGTACCGGGGTCAATACACGGCGCCTCCGGGATCTTTTTGATTTCAAAAAAGTTCTGGAGGCGCTTGGTATGGATCCAGATACTTTTATAAAAATTATATGAAACATACGGTAAAAGTGAGAGTACATAAAAAAAATTCTAAGGCAACTTGGTGGCAAATTTACGAGAGTGCTTGCGGAATAAACGTAATCGGGCATGCTTTAGTACGTTTTTATATTTTAGACTTTGCAAATTTAAGCACCTTACACGCATGCGCAAACCACGTGCGTGACAAAATTTACGATTTACAACAAAGTAGATAAATTAAAATATGAAAGGGAAATTTCGTAGAAAAATATATTCAGTAGAAACATTAATCTCAGACACACGTCAAATTTTAGCGGTCACGACGTTAGAATAATAACCTAGAACCTTAGAAAAATTGTGAAAACACGTGTTTCCTTATTTTTTACTAAAAACACATCATCATTTTTTACTTTGACATTTATAATGCACATAAATAATACTTCAGGGCTTTTGAAAATCAATTCAAGTTTCCCTTTTGTGGGGCATTTAATAACCGGCCCTTGATGTAAAATGTCTCGGTTATCTGGGCCGCTGTACTACTGAATGAATAAAATTAATGACGAAATTAAACGGCGGAAGCAATGGCCAGAAGTTTAATGTCAACCACGTCTCATTAGGGAGTAGCAACCTCGGGGCTATTCCTGAATCCCGTGTCTCGGAGAAAAATACCAAATTTAAAATGATTTGTCTGTTAATATTTATTAAGTAAAAGTACATGGTTTTTCAGTTCTCTAACCTTGGTCTCCTGAGTCCTTCGCTTCTTAATTCAACTACCACTGTTTTTTTTTGTCCTTTTTAGTGAGAAATATTATTTCTATTTTATTTTATTACATACACCTCTATTAATTTAATAACAAGTAGACATAAAATCACACGTGCAGTTATTATAAAAATTAAGAGCATATTAGGAAGGCAACACATAATTACAAATACAAACATTTATTTTTCCTAACCATGGTGCCATCGTATACAAATCATTTTTAATACATGCAATAAATACTTTTAGCATAGTTTTTAATTCAGTTGTATTCGTAATTTCAATTTTTTTAAATAGAACTGTTTTCTGCTTTACATAATGTCAGCAACGTAAATTCCATTATGTTATCAATTATGTACCAGTCAATAATAAATAAAATTCCTAAATAAAAAAATTTAATGACTCTTACAAACACAGTTGATATAATGTAAATAATCCCATACACATAAGCACACAAAAAATGTTTTAAAATGTTGCGAATGTCCGTGTTTAAAGATGTTACGAATTCGTTCTACGGATACTCGGTGAACAACCGAGAAAATAAGGCATAGGTTCCCTAAAAATACGATTTAAATATACGTTTGTGTTTTTTTAATACCTACTATGTTAAATACACTTCAGCTTATATAGCAGATGTTGGCTTTCATGATGGCCTGGAAAATATACTGCCATTTTAAGGTTCTTCAGCCATGACGCTCTGTTTTTCCAGAGCCCTGATTGTCAACAATCTCTCCCTGTATTACGGACATGATATCTAATACTTCTCATTACACGTCAGAGATATTTCTTTGGATTTTTTTGTTTTTAAAATTTATTTTTCTTTATTTATTTAAACTATAACATATTCCTTTGTAATACTATCCATACAGTTTCTTTTACATGGGCATTTTTCAATAGATCCACATCTTCAATTTGTCCTATTTCTTCGGTTAGAATTTGAACTTCCATTCCATAAAATAACATCGAGAACATAAATGATCGGACCATTTTCACTTATAAGCTTAGGCATGATTTCGAAAATTGTTATGTACTCTCTTCAGAAATAATATAACCATAATAAAAATATTCTTCATAAATATAAAGGGTTATTTGGAAAACATTAATAACCTCACAGGACTATATTCCTGCCTTGATTATGATTCGAAAATGTTCAAGCTATTATTATCTAATATCAATATATATGGATATATGCGACATCAAAATTTGCATTATTTTTTTAATATTTCTGACTTATTTTTTGTAAAACGTTGGACTATCATTACAGTAACTTATATCGAATATGAAAAATTCATTCCTTTTAATACAAGTCAAATAAAAAAATAAAAAGCTTCAAATTCCAATTGGAAAACTTTCAGGGTTTTTATCATTTTATTTAACATATATTTGAATTGAATGAATTTTTCGTAATCGATATAGGTTACTGTAATAATAGTCCAAGGTTTTACAAAGAATAAGTCAGAAATATTGAAAAAAATTCAAACTTTGATGTTGCATTTCTCCCTAACTGTTGATATTAGGTCATGATAGCTTAAACATTTTTGACTCATAATCATGGCAGCTATTCAGTCCTGCGAGGTTATTAATGTTTTCCAAATAACCCTGCAGGTATATAAAAAAATAAATAAATTATTTCACTTGCATTTTAAATATTCAAGAATTGCTTCTCTGAGTACTAAAATACTTGTGTATTCTAAATGGTTCCTTTAGGGGGTCAGGGACACGGACACGAGGGAGACCTACCGGCTAGGTTTAAAGGAGCCCCGAATTCATTCGTTACGAAAACAACTTTCGGCAGGCCACGTTGTCGTGTCCCTGGCGGCTACGTTTGCTTTAATCGCGACAGTTTTATGTTTAATTAATTTGCATACATTGCCCGAGCAAAGATTAATTCGGCCTTTTGTTTCCACGGCTAGAAAAAGTACTTTTAATTACGGAAGCGTCGGAATTTCAACGGCTAATATGTTCACTGCCTACGTAGGTACCCGGTAGATACTATTTGTTTTATGTTCTGGGCTAATTTATGTGCTAGCCAATTTTTTTTGTGCCTCGAAGGCACTTCTTATTTATCCGTCCACACCACCATCAAAACAGCGGAGTAACAACATTTTAATTTTAAATATAATTTTTTCAGAATGTGTTGAGTTTGCTTAAAATTTTCAAGAACACAGTACTGGATTTTCTGCTCAGGGAGACTTATAGGATGTCTCATAGAGACATCTATTTTTTATATGGGAAAGTAGGTATGAAAGTCTTTTTTGTGTGTTCAAAGGGCATTCTACTTATATCATTTTTATAACTAAAAATATAATATCCACTCTCCTAATTTTGAATTTACATCTTTCGTTCGTCCATGAAATTACAACAACAATACTGATGATGAATCAGCAACGAACATCCGTCCATTCGTCTATCCATAACTCACTGTAATTACAATCACAACACTGATGATTAGCAAGGGACATTCACCAAAAATATCGTCATTAAAGATTTGCTGCTGTAAATATACTTAAAGTTGAGTAGCTTGTTGGTCTTGTGGTTAGGACACTGGCCTCGTGATCCAAAGGTTGCGGGTTCGATCCTCACTCCAGACTAGCAAGTTAGTCCTATTTTCATAGTACAAGCGCTTAGCTTAGTTTGAAAATAGTAAGAATATTGATGTGACACGTATTCCGTGTTCACATCTCTATTTAAAAAAAAAATTTAAAAAATAAAAATAAAAAAAAAAAAAATTCTATGAATTTTCAATTTTCAATATCTGTTTTAATTTATTTATTTTTTTATGTAACATTTACATTACAAACACAAATTTAATTCATAAATGTTATGAATAAGTAAGAAATATATAAACAACATATATTACATATATATATATAGTCTTTCATATTAAAGATGTAGGAGAGTCCTGCTTCGGAAAACTCTGTCAGAGATATTGAAAAGATCAATGTCCAAAGTGATATTGTTCAGCATAAAGGTAGCTCTTCCAACGGGCATAACCATTGGTAGGTTGGTCCTGTATATTGGAATTTGAAACAATCTATGATAACGCTGTTTAAAGTAATTATCAGAAATTTACAAACCAATGCTCCGTATAATTTCGGGATTATCGATCATACCGCGCAACAATCGATAAAAATGCATTATCAAATACACATTCCTTCTAGTCTCTAAACTATTGTAGCCAAGCATACCCTAGAAATACTCAGTTGGGTTAAGCCAAGAATAAATTAAATTCGTTGATCTGAAATAAGTTTTAAATTTAAGCAAATAAAGTCAATTTAAAAACAAGTGGTTTTCTATTCATGAATTATCAGCTTCAAAATCCTACAATTATTATATCCAATAAATTTTCACAGAATATTTTCGAATTACTACCGTAAACCCGCAATTTTTCACGTATTTACGGCTAGTTTGAGATATTTATCACTACTTTAGTTTCGTGAGTCTCTTTCATCATTATATATAATTAATAATTAAGAATTAACATAATAACATAATATAATCAAAGAATATCGCCGTTGCCTAAAAATAATAACTTCATCGAATTCGACTGCCGAAGGTTATTATCAATTATGTAGTTGGCGAAATCCGAAAAGTTATAATCTCTTAGGCAACGGGTTGCGACCCCCGGGTTGTGGTTCGAGAGTCACAATCCTTCACTTTCTTCACGATTTGGCGAGCCGACAATGCGCGCGAGATCAGCGCGCAGGACCACTGCGCGCCGACAATAAAAAGCGATACAAAAATAAATTAGGATAATTATTCCCTCATGTATTTCACGCTACAATATTTTAAAAAGCTGATAAGTAAACAATAACTAAATGTGACGCTTTGTAAATATAACGGACATAAAAAGATCTATAATTTCATTTCTTTAATATTCGAATAAATCATTTTAGCACAATTGAATATTGGCAAGGAAAAAATAACTTCCATGAAATTCGTGTTTTTTCTTTAATATGTTGTTGAAAATAAACTTTGTCATGGATATTTCACATATTTTCCATTATTAGATTAGGTTAAAAAAAACTGATTTTATACATTATTTTTAATTTTGTAGTTTAGTTTAGTTGAAATTTAATATACTTTATATCTTACGCTGAAATATAAAAATTATTATATGACCTACTATAAGAATAAAAAAATAAAATAAATAATTTCAGCGTGTTATCTGTGTGCGGTTGTCTTAGGAGCAATTCTCTAGGTGCCTTACAATTTTCCCTCACTTTTGTCTGCAGTCGAGCCGAGTTGGATATCTGTTTCTTCTTTTTTGGCCTCCTAACTTTCTAGTCACCTCAGCGGGCTGTGTCCGAAATATATGGCTACAACCTGTTAGTTGGCTATTGCCAATCAACAGCTTAAGGGTTGTGAAGAAGAAAGAGTATTAACAATCGGCGGGATTAAATATATGGAATGCTCGACAGAGATGGAAAGTTTATTTTTAAAAATGTAATAACTCGTGTGAGTTGACAGTTTTCAAATTTGCCGTAAAAGTGCACAAATTCCAGCGAATCACCGCCAGCCATCATTCAATATTCAAGAACGCGAAAAATGCCACCCTTCAGATGTGAAATCCATTAAAGCTCTATCATCGGAGATTTATCGCTCGCCCTTGTGTCAGCGACCAAATTGAAATCGTAAAGTTTGTCCGAAAATACATGTTCCGATCAATTAATCCGAGAAACAGCGTCCAATTGCATGGAAACGCGACTTGAATTTAATCTGAATTATTCACTGCTTGATAAAAATAAAATAATAAAGACATGGGAAAACTTCTGTTGCGCCCTTGATAATAATGGTATTTATTTTATGTTATTTTATTCGGTCATCCAACAAGGAGACGTAATTACTTAGTACGACAAAATACAAAAAAATATAGTAATATATCCCACAATTAAAGGATGATACAGATAAGACATAATTATAGATAGGTAAATTTGATATGAATGACAGATAAAACAATTTTACAGTTTCTTTTAACCGATTTTTTCAAATTTAACTTTATCATAAACATAAAAGGGTTCGTAATGTATATAATATACGTGGTCAGGGATGGGGACGAGTTTCTAGTATCTACCTCATCATATGACGATACTCTTCATATTTAGTATTAAAAATATCTGTTATATATATATGTTAGTTCTAACTACTTTGGGGGTAACCCGCGTCAAATTCTGGTCGTCAGGACCAGTCGTCTGCCGACGTTTCGAACAGTGAGATCTCGAAACGTCGGCAGACGACTGGTCCTGACGACCAGAATTTGACGCGGGTTACCCCCAAAGTAGTTAGAACAAACATATATTGTACCCGTGAAAGCCTTAGATTTAACATATATATATATATATATATATATGATGATTATGGTATATTTTATATGAGTCATCATAACTGGTTTGACCAGTCTATGTAGAGCTATTTCAGGCGGCAATCAATAAAGTGATTTTTTTTTATTTGTTTATTTAATGTTCATGGAAGACCAACAGCACAAAAGAAAAAAGCATAGAAAACATTGATACAATATAGATGGCCAATTACAGGTCTCCACATTTAGAATGGTGATGGAATATAAATAGTATTAAAGAAACAGTATAAAAATATTAGACAAATTAACTAAATTGTAATAAAACAAAGTTGTATTGACAAACAGAAAGAATATATCATTCGCTTTCAAGCCACCCTAATATTTAAGGACTGAAACTATTCTTCCTCCAACAATTTTTTTAAAGACTGTGGTTAATGTTTTTGTTATTATTTCATTATTTTTATTATTAATTCAAATATTTCACACTTTTCGCGTATTGTAATTAAAATTTATTTGCAACCAATTTTTAAACACTCGTCATGACAAAATTACGATGAATGTTTACATTCACAACACTAAAGAGAAAGGGAAAATATTTATTTCTTATATTTTACATTTACATTTAGTGACACATATCATTCTAAATTTTCAAATCGATATACACATATAAATATCTCGATATTTCTTATAACCCACACGTTTGTGAAGATTAATAATTCAATCTTTCTATCGCCCGCGAATTTTTTATTCATTGTTGATCTCACTCAAAAAATTTACACCCGCGGGAATACTACGTAGACGTGTTTCTGACAGCTTCGAAAAATTGATTTTTTCATTCCTAAATTTAGCGTATCATAAATCACACATTGAAACTTGCCGATATACCGCGCTCCATTTATATACTTTACAACTGACGTCAAATCCGTGCTGCTTCTAGAGGGGGGTAAACTTAACAACCAGTTAGTTTTCAACAAAACAACTGTTTGCAAGACTGTGCTAAAAGTTTGGAAACATTTTATATATTTACCGTTACACATTTGATTTTTTAGAGTAGTTAGCATTTTAGAATTGTTCATGAATTAGATTTAAAACGAAACAGGATATATTGCTTTTTAAAAAATAACACTGAAATATTAAAAGTGAAACACTGTTGATGTTTGTTATCAAAATAACACTGAAATATGGTGCACTGGGATCTATATTAGACAATTTATTTGGTTTCGTCTTTATTTGGTTTTGAAACCAAATAAATTTACCAATTTATTTGGTTTCGAAATTTAAATTTAATTTTTAAACTGAAACTTCTTTAGGCGTGTTTAAAGTGAAATTTTAGAAATGCAACGAAATGCACGCGCATCGTGGCACGGAATTTTTCACACCATGAAGTCACGACTCACCAATCAAAAGCTAAGATGTCGGTTTTAACCGAGTGAAGAGGGACCCACCACATACCCAGCGCCGTTTTATGAGTGATAACTTCCATATCAGCCCTACACTTTCGCCACCAGATTCAGTTTAATTGAATGGCGCAGGGGCACGTCCACACAAAACCGACTCACTGTCTCCTAGGTGCAAGGGTTGGAAGGAGGAAACCATAGTTAATAAAATTAAATAACACTTATACATTAAATGCAGTTCATAAAGAAATGAATATTCCGCATGTTGCGATTTAACTAATAGCAATTCTTTTATGTGATGAAATCACTTATAATAATTTCTATTGGTTAAAATTATGTTATAAAAATTGCATATACTCCGAGCCCTATTTTTGCATGCTCAGTATTTTATTTTCTCTTTTTTATACACGCAAAATGCATTTCGCTACGTGAGTACAGGTTTTAACGTGTATTTTAATTTTTTTATCCGTTGATGGAGAACTGTCATTGATGTCAATTCTCGTTTATGTTGGAACATAGCTGGATTGAATGCGCATTTTCATTCTATCCAGCTTTGGTCGAACGAAAGGTATAAAACAAAGCACGTTGTTTTTATATATGCCAAAGCAGTATAACTGTTAACGCGCGTACATAAGAACACGCACCCAAATTTTTGAAGTTATTCTTCGTTGGAGGTGAAATTTTAGTTCGTCATGATCATCTTCATCCCCTTGTTCTAGTAAGGACGGGAACCCAAAGACCCGACAAGGTCTTCCTTCCGAGGTTGCCAAGAGGATTCTTATTGGTATTAATTAATTAATTAAGGAGTATCAGTATCAGCTCCATGCTCAATGTGTGCCTTATGTGTTCTCATTCTGTCTATCAGTGTGATTCCCGCTACCCCCCTTAGAAAGCTCATATTGGCAGCCTGGATCTTGGATTGCTCTCACTCTCTCTGTTTATTTCTAAAATATATTCTCCAAAATTTTAGTTAGTGAACGAAATGTACGCTGGACGAAATTTTTTATAAAATGTTAACATTGCGATTGGCAATGAAGCTCAATTACTGTAGCGAATCAAATAACTAAAACATCCGAGCCTGAGAAAATCGCATAGATGTATTGTGGTCTAACCGGAAATCCAATCTGAAACCCTCGATATGAATTACCAGTCATACCCACAGGTCCCGTAAAAATAATTTGTAGATAATTGCAGTTTAGTTATTATTGTTTGCAAATATCTTTTAATATTTTTCATCGAAAAATTATTTTTAAAATTTACAAAATGGCGGAGTTATGTACTATTCCGCAGAGGTCCTCCGTGACACCCGCAGCCACTGAATATAATCATGTCGTCATGGTTTGACTGAAATGAAAAATAATTATTTTCGTAATAAACGATATTATGTGTATGATGTGGCACTTCAAAATATTTTTCTTTGTTTTCCTAAAAAATCAAAGTAAAGAATTCCATATGAAACAAACAGCGTATTTTGTCAAAAAATGTTTATGCTGCATCATAGATAATGTTACTAAAATGAACAAAATCTGCCTCATCATTTTTGAGATATTTTTTTCACTAGTCTGAAAAAAGGGGTTTAAAAAATACGTAAAACAAAAAATAATTTCGTTTATAAATTCTCTCACCATGTTTTTACCCTTCATATTCACGTTATTTTTAAAACTTCAAGTTGCAAGATGAAGCAGAAAGAATAATCTTTAGAAAATTTCAAGATGGTGTAACCCCTTAAATTTGACATAAAGTTCAAAAGAAGTATTAATAACACCACACACCTTGAAGCATAGTAAATATAGAATCACAAGCCAACAAGTAACCTTCAATTTTATTAAAACTGTATGCCTACGACTACCTATTATTCGCTAATACCTAGTTTACGCAAACTATGTAATGAATGAGGTTGTAAATTTACTTCATGAATTTCAGTGCGAAAATTTTTCCAATTTGTTATACTTTTACATACGAATCGGTGAGTACGCATCTAGTGTAGGAAAAATTATAATTATAATTATAATAATAATTAAACGTTATAATTATTATAATAATTTGTGATACTAAATTGTGATAATATTACATGAATACTTTATATGTGAATGACATTCACGTACATATAAATAACTTTCAAATCAATAATTATTCTATCATAAATTGATACATTGAAGAATATGAAAAATTTTAAACACGACTTGAAGGCATTAGCATGAAATATAAATATAAGGTGTAGTGAATTTAAATTTACAGTTATTTTTCTTGCATTATTTTTTTCATTATATTATCCGCTAAAGACCTAATTCAGTTTATCTACTTTATTTATTTATTTTCTGTGGCAGGTAATGAAAGAATGACACAACACATTCATTCACTAACACCATAAGTCAGTTTTTGCCATTCCCGTTGACCAATTTCCACAGTAGTATTTATGATATAATAAATCTCGATGGCTAGACGGAATATTGGAATATTGGCGGGATAAATATTGGAAGAGAACAGAGAAGAGCATTGGGAGGCCTTCGTCCAGCAATGGCTTGACAACTAACGACGACAATTATATAATGTCTCAGTTAGTTACTCTTTTGTACTTGAAAAAATGTTTTATCTTTTTTTTCAATGGATTGAGCAACATTGTAGATAGACATTTTTAAAAAATATTGATTATTTTATTTGTATATATCTACTTTTACTTGAGTATCTCCACCAACATGTTTCAGAAATTACCATTCCTCCCAATGGTAATTTCTGAAACATGTTGGTGGAAATACTCAAATATAAGTAGATATACAGGGTTATTTAGAAAACATTAATAACCTCGCAGGACCACATTCTTGCCTTGATTATGAGTCGAAAATGTTCGAGCTATCATGACCTAATATCAATAGTTATAGAGATATGCGACATCAAAGTTTGCATTTTTTATTCACTAATACTAATACTATACTTGTTTTCTAGTTTCTTTTTCTTCTCTTTTAATACTAATACTTGTTTTCTCCTCTATTTTAAATGATTTTCTTATTTTTCTTTTATTTTATATAATGTTTTAATGTATGTACCTAATTTTATATGGAATGTGTTGGGATTGCACGAACCTCCCCACATTCTGGAATAAAGTTATATTTATTTATTTATTTATTCAATATTTCTGACTTATTTTTTGTGAAACGTTGGACTATCATTACAGTAGCATATATCGAATATTAAAAATTCATTCCCTTCAATGCAAATCAAATAAAAAAATAAAAATTCAATTCCTTCAAATTCCAATTGGAAATCATTCCAATTGAAATTTTTTCAGGGTTTTTATCATTTTATTTAACTTGTATTGAGATAAATGAATTTTTAGTAATCGATATGAGTTACTGTAATGATATTCCAACGTTTTACAAAAAATAGATCAGAAATATTGGAAAAAAAATGCAAATTTTGATGTCGCATATCTCCATTTCTAGAGTATGATTTCTGATTCTAGGAAGTGATATTTTATTGCAATAATTTGGACAGGCGTTCGAATCGTTTGGGTTTCACATATCTTAGTTAAATAAGATTGCATCAGGGTATTTCTATTTTTTATGATATGTTCCGAGTCCCAGGAACCGCAATTAGCGTCTGATCTATGCGAGTTTTTTCAGAGCACTTGATTTGAAGCACCTAAGTGCTACTCTATCGGGGGATGGCTTTTACCGAATTCATCACAAAGTTTGAACACGTAACGACACCCTGGGTGAACATTAAGAACACCTTCTATTTCACTCTGTTTGGACACCCGAACTAATGAAGGCGGTCTGACAGAGAAACACGAGTTTCAGTGCGGTACAATCAACCGCGCATTCAAACTGTATCTTGTTACTTTTATTGGTAGGCATACAACAGATATCTGTTCATTTTGCTGTTCCCCGTATCTTTGAACCAAAGCCATACCTTAGATTTAAAGTACAGTAGACAATCAATATTTCATTCAGTTTTTAATGCGAAGAAAAAAATTATGGACGTCGGGATAGAAAAGACGTCATGATGAATTAATATTCTTCTAGTGCTTATGTGACCGGTTATCAAACGTCAAGATAGAAAAATACGTCACGATGAATTATTGTTCTTCTAGTGCTTATGTGTCCGGTTATTAAACGTCAAGATAGAAAAGTACGTCACAATGAATTATTGTTTTTCTAATGTTTATGTGTCCGGTTATCAAACCACACGATAGAAAAGTACGTCACGATGAATTATTGTTCTTCTAGTGCTTATGTGTTCAGTTATTAAATATCAGGATAGAAAAATACGTCACGATAAATTATTGTTCTTCTAGTGCTTATGTGTCCGGTTATTAAACGTCAAGACAGAAAAGTACGTCACAATGAATTATTGTTTTTCTAATGTTGATGTGTCCGGTTATCAAACTACAGGATAGAAAAGTACGTCACGATGAATTATTGTTCTTCTAGTGCTTATGTGTTCAGTTATTAAACGTCAGGATAGAAAAATACGTCACGATGATTATTGTTCTTCTAGTGCTTATGTGTCCGGTTATCAATCGACAGGATAGAAAAGTACGTCACGATGAATTATTGTTTTTTTAGTGTTTATGTGTCCGGTTATCAAACTTCAGGATAGAAAAGTACGTCACGATGAATTATTGTTCTTCTAGTGCTTATGTGTCCGGTTATTAAACGTCAAGATAGAAAAGTTCGTCCGGTTATAAAACGTTAGCGATCATAATCGCAGTTCGGAATAGTTGGACCGTGAACCTTAACCAAAATCTCCTTCATCTTCCAGGACTTCTTAAGTTCGCAATTTTTTCCTTGAATGGTGAGATTCAGGATATGGCACATCTCCGGATGTCACATGAAATTGTCAAAATATTGCCATCGTATTTAATGTGATTATTATTTATCTGAGACTGCAAAACATTGCATCATAATAAATTTAATGTTATAGTAAAGTCAATTTCTAGGATATTTAAAAATATCAGGACGAATGGGTCAATATATTTTTTAAGTCAGATAAGAATATCAGAACAGAAGAGAATGTTAGGATAGATGAGTAAATCAGAACAAATAAGAATATCAGGATAAATGAGAATGTAGAAACAGATGAAAATGTTAGAACAATCGATAAAGTCGCGGCAAAGGAGCAATACAGGTGTGTATTGGTATATACCTAGAGATATAGTTCTGTAGAATTTAAAACAAACTAGTTGTATATTAAACAGTCCAGCTGATAGTAATTCACCATACATCCCCATTCATAATTCTGAATTCTTCAGCTCCTCACTCAAAGTGCAGTCGACTAGGCTGTGGAATCAACTACGCACAGATATCACATCACAGACCAAAGCCATCTTTTAAAGCAGATTTAAGTAATTTTACCTTTCCCAGAACATAGTTTAACCTTTCCTTGTCCCCAACCATTTCCTATTCGCCTTGTTATCATGGCGCTAGGCATTTGTTGCTGTAACATTGTATACAGGAAATATATTTCAATTGTTATGAAACTGAAAAATCTGGCAATGCACCCGCCATATTAAAAATTCGTTTTAAATATTACATTTGTTTACTACCGGGATAACTTTTCTAATCAAAATATTATTTCTATATATCTTTCTAACTGACTCATCTAACATGGTTCGATTATCATAGAAACTAAGTACGAATAAAATCAACTTCACAATGATTTTATGTTCAATATTTTGTATAAACATTAAATATTTTAGATAGGTCGGAACTTCCAAAATTTTCGGGAATCAATTTCGATAATACTCAGTCAAAATATGAAATCAAGATTTAGTGTTTTCCATTTAAGAAAGTGTAATTTTCCTTTTTGCTACGCAAAAATTTATATCCGAGATATATTAAGGATATGCTTAATATTCCAGTGTCGGCATATTGAACCATTTGGAACACTCTCATAAAATTTTATTACAGGTGATTGAAAAAAATTGCCGTGTCGGGCACCCCGCGTAAAAAAAATAGTGTTGTCCATTCAACTTTCTTCTGAGGCTGTTTTCAATAAACCGTTTGTTCACCGAGAAGAAACCCGTATTCTATTATTTTCAAATAGTAATAAACTCGAATAACGAAATAACTCAATATGTACTTCCTTCAAATCGATGAAGATACCTATGCAATTACTTGATTTGTTCAATTTACTTTGTATGTTGGTGGATGTTTTGCGGTTGCGTCTTGTGTGCATATTCCCCCGGTGATCCCGAATGGATTCTCATTTATTGTAGAATTGACATTTGATTGAATTTAGTCTCTTTTTGACTGCTTATTCAAAGATTTTCGATATATTAAATAAATAGTATATCACCTAATTCTCATTGTTTGTTAAATTAGATTACACTACCAATATATAATTGTAAGTGATTATCCCACATCACACACAAAAATCTTAATTCTTTTTGGTGAGGTATAACATTTATTAATAATTTGATTGTTAATATTTGCTAGTTATCATTGTTTTAAAAGAAATTGTATGTATTATGTTTTAAATAAATAAAAATAATTATAATAAATGTGTTTAGATATGTACCTACTCGTACATAATACTTGTTCAGTACTTCTTGAATAAAAATCATTTAATTTCTCATTATTACTTATTACATGATACAGTACTCTCACATGAGCATAATTTCGTCATTGTTTTTTGCCCATCTCTGAGTATCCGAGTAAGTAGGAGCATAGGTATAAGTGTATTTTTAAGGGAAACAGTTTATCATAAATTAAAAAAAAATACGCATTGTTCGTTTACCTATTTTATTTTACATTATTCTGCATTTGAAAACAAATCGCTTCTACGTGTCACGATTAAACTAACTCAAAGCGTTTGAATGCTGTTCAAAGTACTATTGCTAAGAGCAACTTGGATCACCGCCAGAGGGAGCGAATCCTCGACCTTTGATTCAAAAATGGGCGTCACTCAATTACACAAGATGATAAATATAAAAACGTTAATTTTAAAATTGCAATTCAATAAATGCAAATGATTATTGTATTTAAATATATATTGTTTTTTCTTTATAATACTAAAATGGATATATTGATGAGAATATTTATCTAAAAACAAGACCATAAATAAACGTTTCTCTGAACACAAAATGCGTAACAAACAAATCACTTTTGGAAAGAATCCGAAGATACATCAGAACAAAATCTTGAATATATATAAATTAAATAAAAGTGCCTCATATCAACTACTACAGCAGTATACTATTTCTAGCTAGTGATGAAGAAATAAAAAAATTATGAATACTCCAAAATGCTGTTATCCTTTACCAGCAGATCCCTGAGATTAGAGGTCAAAGTCTCATCTGTAGACATACATATTGTCACTTGGCTGCGGGAAGAATGAATGAAAGTACGGAAAATTATTCAGCGATTTATTAATTAATGGTTAACTATTCAATGTACAAAATCACTCAAATCGAATTAAAATTAACGCTAGTCTTTATTTTAAACTATTTCGCAATATATCACTCGTAAATGAATACTTTATTATCGCTGGGTAACACGTATTTAACATTCACTAGAACATTCCATCCAATTTTCGCTCGTATGAATTGTTCGGATCCAATTAGGTACCTTGCTCGATTATTCGCTTTATTTATCGCTTCGATTCCCTCACTACTGACCACACTGGGTGTCGTCTGACGGCTCGCACACGACTACTCTACTCTGCTCGCGATTCCATATTTATAGCCAAATACAGATATTTTCGTACTTTCTAGATTATTCTAGTATTTAGGAGAAGGTCCTCGTCGCTTCTCGGTTGTACCAGACATATCTAAATTTTTCCTGATGGTTGTAGATTTCCCTAGATTGTTATGGGCCGTTCTCAATTCTGATAGTGTTGTGACAAATGACACATTCCCAGGGATTCGGACAGTGCGTAAATTCTTTTTAGCATCTCGTTACAATATTAAATATATTAATACATGTTTTTTCAAGTTTTTCAGTAAATAATGTGATGATTTTTAGTTCACACGTGCAAACGAATACAAAATGACCATTTAACAAAATTTATTGTTCGCAAATTTTGCCTTGTGCATATTTTTGCTATTTCGCCAGTCACGCTCTCGCGTCTCAGAGATTTGATGATGAAGTTTGGTACATATGAATCATTTCGAGATTTCAATGCTTGCACATCTAAAAATCACTCGCTCCACGTTCAAGAAGATGATAAATCTGTCCATTTAAATATTATGGCTCATATTTTTACTGTTAATACTATATTCATGACACACAATGTGCAGAGAACTATAAATATGTCTTTATATTTACAGCTATATTTTAATATTCCCATTAAATTTTGTTATTAATTAATTAAAGGAAGAAAATTTAAAATATATCTTTTTAATGATTGCGCAATGTCAACAAAATGAATAGTTTTAAAAAAGTTACAAGAATCAAACAAAAAAAAAAAAACACTTTTCGACTTAAAAAATCCCTCTTGGTATTTCCCGATTAATGATACTCTATTTAAATTATAGAGGCATTATTACACATACACCGATTAATATATCTATATTATAGTGGCATTAACATTTATTTTTTGAGTAGTCACCAATTTGATAGATAGCCGATTGAGCTAGTTAACAAACACAGTTAAGATATTTATATTTTTTTTCAGAAATGTTTAATTGAAATCTGATAAGAACTAAAGAGTTATCGTGTTCACAAAATCCGTTGTACTCTATATACATATATGCTTATATAAGTGTTTTAAAACCATTCCAGGACGTCAATTAAACATCATTTTTTTATAAACTGGACATTCTTACACATTAATTAAATATCGCAACACTAAAACTCTAACTTTACACCACAACAAAAACTTTTTTAATAACCAAAATTATGTTTCAAAGTTTAGCGTTTGCTTCCATACTTCTTGCGCGCGACGATATACCGTTCAATATTTTCCCTACACGATCTATTTAAAATTGCGCTACTTTGTCGAGCTCATCTTTTTCCATCTATTTATCACTTTTTCTAACTGGAAACATCTTTTATTAACCATCGTATTACAATACGAATGAGACATCGATAAAATAGATTAATTTTGAAAGGGTTTAATTTTAATTTTTAAAATCTATCGTTACGTTATAATTATTACCACTTATATTTCAGTAGATACAGCAGAATCACCGGTTCCGGTTAAGTATTTTAATAAAAAAAAAAGCCATCAGAACAAAAACAGATCCAGATTTCAAAGAAACTTGATGCTCCTTTTTAATGAAATGTATTTCTTAGGTTTGTATCGGAGACTCCTAGTGCTAATTAAACAAAATGTATTGAAAATTTTACATTTAAAGTTACTTCGTGAGACCTTCTGCAAAACGAAGTTTATCTGACGCATGCAGTCAGTACATTAAAGCACGAGTCGTACGTAAAAATATATTTTGTAAAAAAGATAGCTTAGACCATGCGATTTCACGGCAGAGATTGACAAAGAAAGTATTTATCTTAACAACCGTTGTCCCTTGTACGCTGATAACGATCCGTCCGTCACCGTATAAATGTTACAATTGAAAAAGTTGGATTTTGTAAATAAGTTTTCGTTGCAGAATAATACTTTCTGGTGGTAAAATAAAATCATTTACGTCTGGCATGGTGAAGGTGTCCCACACACGCCCTTCATAATTTATTGTCAACCTACGCGCTGGCATTAACTACTAACTGGTGTTGCCACCTTCGTACATTATTCAGGGCACTTAAATAATGTCGTAAAACTGGAAACTACCAACCGCACGAGTACTAGAAAACAGAAAGTTTAATGAGATTTAAATCATTTTTTAAATTAAACACCTTGAACTCGTGTCCACCACTGGGTTAGACACCTATCTATGTTGATGTTTTAAATAGATTTAGATACAAATCCACACCCACAATCCACACATCCAGGGGCATAGTCACTTGTTTATACGATGTTAGTACAATAAATTTGAATAGAATATTCACGAAAAAAGTCGGAATAAGTCACAATTATTATAACATTATTCAAATTTTAATATAGGTATCATAACATTCCGTGATATAAATATTAAATTTTTATTTTTTCCAAAATTTATTTAAGTAAAAAGTCCTAACGTACGACTTGTGACGTTCTGTTCATATAACAGGGCCGTACTCCAATATTTGATATTTTCTTCCTGTTACCTTCAATACTCTCAATTATATCTTTTTTCGCCATCCTCTCCTCTCTCACACTTTGTCCAAATCACCATACAATAAATACGTGCAATAAGCGCCCTTGAGGTGAGTATTCGCGAAAACGGCGCTATATAAGTTATCCAATTATTATTATTATTATTTTGGATTTTCGTGCGTAACGAAGTGGACATTTTTTCAAATAATAAATAATAAGTCAATACTACAACGAGATTGTGAACCAAAAGAAGTTGCGCGCTGAAAAAACTTATTGAAATTTATCACTCGTTTGTACTGACAAAAACACTATGGAACATTCTGGAATCGTCTAGGATCACTCGTAATCTCTGAAGCATTCCACAAGTATCTGGAAACGACTAGGCAGTTATCGTAAAATCTCGAAAGATCGAGAAATTTATTTACCTATAAATACAAGGGCGTCACGCGACGCAAAGTCAGTCATTTATGACGTTTAACTGACGCGACATTAGCAACGCGCGAGAACGCAGTGTAACTAGCGCGTATATTACAGCGATAGTGTAAATAAAGGAAGTACCTACCACGGGGGAGAAGTTTTTCTACGTGCGGAAATAGAGCAGAATATTCGAGAAAGTGATCGATGCAATTGAAACAGTTGTAACTAGAGTTAATGAGTGCAAATTAAGAAATTGGATAATGCCTAAGTGTGTTAACTATTCCAGAAACATTTAAGGACTTTGTCAATTCAAACTACTGTACTCCAATTTAAGTTGTTTCCAGCGTTTTTGCGTAATAAATTAAAGATTAAATTCTTTTAATGTTATCATTTTCCTCCTACAGTCACGACCCGTGACTATACGATTAAAACTTAACGCGTCATTCTGCTACATAATATGTAGATATATTACTTCAGTTATTTTTTACTCTCAGAACTTTTGTTTCAGTAGAATTGTTTTGAGCAAACTTGTATTGGAATCAACACCGGGATGTCAAAACATTTTCTTTTTGTTGTTGTTGATGAACGGAAAACAATAGTAAAGTGAAAACAGATTTATCCCCTTTTGTTGGAAACGTCCCTTAGGTAGATAGATATCTGTCTATTGTTGTCAACCCCTCAAATGCAATGGTCTCGACAAATTAAAAAAAATCTCTCCGCGAATTTCAATTGTGTCAAAGCTATCTCGGCCTGTTGAAGAATATCAACATTCATCATACAAAAAAATTCCCTTGGCTGGCTCGTATATTATGAAAATAACGGTACATAAAAGAATGTGATTTTTATTCAAACACTCAAAAATAGTCTGAGGGTGAAGATATTTACGTTTCAAGTAACTTTTAGTCATATTTTATCAATTTGTGTTTTAACCTCAACGTATAGATATATATCGTCGCGGACTTTTTTATAGAACTTTTTGAATTCTAAAACTTATCTATAGAAAGTATTTAAATATCTCTTACGGTTAAGGCAGCGTTCATAAAAAACGAATCGCTCGACCATTTTTTCGTTGACTAGTTGTAAAATAGGTCACCACGAAAAAGCCCTTCTACTTTAACGGAATAATACTTACCTATAGCCTATGTCCACTCCGAATGTCCCTTCTAAATATTGGTGAAAGAATTTTTGAAATCGGATGAGTAGTTTCGGAGATTACCTCCTGCATCCAAAATTACAAACATCACCTCTTTATATATTAGTATAGTTAATTGGCAAGGGTATAAAAATACAAATTAACAAGTAGATATAAAAAGAGCATAAAAATCGAGAATAAAATTGATGTTGTATTAATGCATTTTTTAATAGTTTTGCTAATTAATAAGAGCTATTAGCAAAATTGACAGTGGATCTTTATAACAATATCATGGAGTTAAGATGTATGAAGTAGATCAAATAATTGAAAAACACTTATTTAATTTTTATTTTCTGATAATAAAATTGGTAAATAAAAACCATAAACGTGTTGTAGATTTCAATAATGATGACTCTTCAACATTATCGTTGATGCTGTTTAAAGCATTAGTTTCCTAATCAGAAAAATTTAATTCCTAAAATCCATCCATTGTTTCTGCGTTACTCTCAATTAATTTTATATTGGAATATTAAAAAGTCAGTGTCGTTATCCAAGCATCACGAATATTTGTTGTAAAATATGAAATACATAAATAGATTATTGATGGTATTTACGAACATTATTCATGACGATTATTATAATAGGTAAAGGTAATAAAATGAATAATTTTGAAAGATGATGGAATGGTAATTTCTGAAACAAGTTGGTGAAAAAAACTCACTTAAAAGTAGATATATACAAATAAAATAATCAATATTTTATAAAAATGTCAATCTATAATGTTGCTCAATCAATTGAAAAAATAAAAAAAGTTTTATTTCATCCATTTCAAAGATCATCACCTTAATAAGAAATGATTATATTAAGAATGTCAGTATGTTACTTATAAATGCCGTACAGCATCTGTGATGAGATCTCATCACAGTAACATAACTCACATAACATAACACAGGTAAACATAACTCATTTTTCTAATTTGTGAGTAGGTACGATCCTGTTTGCTCAAATATAATTATGACAATTTCTTAATATTTCTCCCTATTTGCTATAACTATATACAAAGTGTTATAAATATTTTAGGCCTAGCTTTTGTTTATTATTATATAATAGACATATACCTATTCTTTACCTTAAAAGTACAAAGGAAATGTTTTTACAATGTCTTAAGACATATCGTAATACAATGGTTAATGAAACAAGAAAAACACAACAAAAGGTTTTGATGTTTTGTTAAAATATATGCTTTAATGTATTACAAATTCATAATACATCGATGTTTAAATTTTTACGTAAGCACGGGCTTAGTAACGAAATTGAGATTGACAGTATTAATATTATATTTTAAATAAAAATTGTAGAGACACCAAAATAATTTTTACATAAATCCCAATGTCTATATATTTTGCAAAGGGACATTTTAATTGAAAAACGTAAAAATTATACCGTTGCCTTTTTGTTCTAAAGGTACATATTTCTATTTCTATTATCAAAAATTTTAAAATTGGTTGGTGTTGGAAAACAGCTATTATGTTACTCAGAAAAGAAATTATATTCACATTTATTTTTGTTGTCTTTTAGAATGTCTAGGATGCCATAGAAATGTCTTTTTGTACATAATGATCGTTTTTTACTAAGTTAAAAAATTCTACTCAAATACTGCGCTCATGTTATACTAACAAAAAGATCAACACATAGTTACCATGGAATCATTAAAGTATTACAGCAACAAATATGCACCACTGTGTTCAAAATATATCGAACCTTTGGTCGATAGAAAGAAATACATTGATTCGTACACACTTTACTTACTCTAATCTCCTTCAAAGTAAATCCCTTGATAATTTACACGCTTCTCCCAGTGGTCCCCTTGTGAGAAGCCCTTCTGGAATGTATCGAATGTATGGAATTTTCTCTTCATTCAAATCGGGTCCCATTCAGCGATATTATTAACTTGGGGAATAGCCAAAAATATCATGGAGCCACGTCGGGAGAGAAGGGTGCATGACAAACTAGGGTAATGCTGTATTTGGCTAAGAAAGCCCGAATCAGATGCAAAGAATGGGCGGGTGCATTGTCGTGATGTCCTGCAAGCCCACATGGCCCGCGCCCAAAGCCTCGGTCAAAATTGAATATACCTATCCAATGCCTCGTTCACAAATTTTCTGAATGTCGACCAACGTCCGCACTTGCTCAATCACGTGGTTGTTTCGATTTGTTGTGGGCCTACCGAGACGAGATTCGCTGTCTGAAAATTTTAAGAAATTTGAATTCGGAATATTACCTTCATTAACTCTTCTCCTCTTCTCTCAATATTCCCGTTACAACCACTCTTGCACCAATAACTTTGGCTTATTTTTTCAGCACCTAACCATTATTTATATTAGAACAGAATCAATGTAAAAATTGTTTATTTAAAAAGTAGTCAGTTTGATACCTCACCTGTCAATGAGAGATTCTGTTTCTCGCAAAACTTAAGCAGTGAAAAAAACTTAAAATATCGCACTCAGGTAGAGATAACAAGGCTAATTTTATTTAATATCTTTAATAATATATTACCATGACTAGTAAGAAAATAAATGTTTATGATAGAATATGATACATATCTAAAATTAAATTACTCGTATCAGCCGGCTTGAATAAATTGTTATATTACCTACTCAAATACATTGAATGAATTATTTCCATGTATGAAAAAATTAATGCATCGTATTTTAAACATGATAAATGATACTATTCAATTATAATTGCAATATCATGGAGTGTTAATATTTCATATTACGAACTGAAATTCATTCGCAAAATTCAGTAAGTAAATTATGTATGGATTCACTCACCCACAATTCTGATTGCAGTGTAATATGGTGTTCCATGCGAACTCATCGTACACAGTGGTGGACTAAGCTACGGTCGGGATAGTTCGTTGTTCTGGGCGCTAGAGCAAAGGGGAAGCTAAAACTGCTAACTATTGTAATTAAAATATGATTTTTGTATTCTTACAACTCAGAGAAATACAAAATTCCGGAAGAAAGTAAATCCCAAATGTCATTGAATTTAAATTGGATGAAAAACTTTTTGTTATAATATTATATTTTAATGATGATTAATTTCATTCATGTACCATTAAACTTCTCCATCCCGTTGCGCGTTAAGGTAGTAAAATTAATAATTTTGAATGTTAAATGAAAAGAAATTTGAACTCGAGTACCTATTAAAATGCTAAACAATATTATTTTCAGTAACTCTCCTCCTTTTTTGCAATATTCCCGTTACAACCATCTTTAAATCAGTAAATTTATTTCCACCGAATCCATGTAGAAAAAAATTATAGGTATATTCTAATCAGTTTTAATACTTCACCTGTCGATGAGGGATTCTGATTCTCTTGAGTAGTAAAATATAAAGTTATAATTAAACTCGCAATGAGAAAACATCGTTTATTCGCATACTTACCCAATTGAATGATTGCTAAAGTTTTCTACAACGTTAAGGCTGTACATTCACTGCAAATGCATGTTTCGGCTTTTTGTTCGAAAACGTGGATTTTTATTATTCATTTAATCATAATATGTATGCTAGATTGCATTTTTAGAACAATAGCTTAAGTAGATTCTTTTTTCTTATATAAAAGTAAGAAACTGAAAATGTTTTACCATAATTATGAAAATATAAGCATTAATCGACAGACCGCGGCCGAAAAATTGGTTTTCAGTGTCTTGGAAAAAATCAATTGATTCTGATTATTTATATGTACGCAGAAAATGTTTTCTTACGAGTATAAAGCTTGCATTATGATGATAAATACTTCTAGGAATGAATATATTTTTTTTAAATTTTGTCAATTTTTTAACACTTTTATTAACAAAAGAATTTGGTTAATTAGTAGAGTAAAATTAGATTGTTTTGTTGGTGAATGGTTAAGAGATTACTATTATCTAGTGGTCGGAGGTTCGATCTTATTCCCACCAAAGTAGTCCTGTTTTTGTAGCATAAGCGTTTTGCTTGATTAATCATTTAATAAAAATAATATACATATACAATTTATCAATCTACACGTGCGTATAAATAGGCGAACACCCACCAAATACGCGTACGTAAATCATTTAAAAATAATTTTATAAAAATTCTACATCTTCTTCGTCTTTTTATTTAACTAAGGAAATGTTTTTTTTTTGTCGTTTAAATCTTAGGCTTAAAATTAATCATATTTCAAAACGGTTTGAGATAGTTTAGTTTAATTTAGTTTTTGGATTTCGCATTTTTTTATGTTGCCATAAATATTTTATTTGAGACGTTAGTGCAGAAGTAATATTCTTCCCGAGTCATAAAACTGTTCGTGCTGGTCCTGAAATATTACACTAAAGACAAGTTATTCTCAGAGCATATGTCACTGCTCTCAGAATCATTCCCATCAGCTTGGCAAGTGCCTATTTAATGTTAGGGTATAATATCTGGAACAATAAATCACAGATTAAAGTTATTCGTAATATATTCGGTTCTCTTGGGCAATTCGCCTATATTAATATAATCCTGGTTTTAGCGGACTTACCGACTGACGTGGCCACTCCCCACAGACGAGTGAAAGGCTCGAGGAAATCCCATAGTCCCACGCAGACACCATCCCCGTACCTCCCGAAAACGGCTCTCGACTTTCCCTCCATCTCGGAACTATCGCAGCATTCCAATTTTGAAACAGATCACCATATTGCCAGAAGCGAAAATCACTATCTCACAAACACAACATTATCTATGGTCTGGTAAGAAATGAATCCATCGATCCAATTTTTAATTATGTAAAGATCGCGTGGTGTTTATTCAAATGTCATTAAAACAATCGTCCACATGAGGTGTGAAACAATTGTACAATATTATAAATTATTCAAATGGTTTCGGCACTTACTAGTTTATAATCATAAATATACACTAGTGTTACCTATATATGTGTACACATAAATGTTTTGACATTGAACTGTTCTATATTCTGTTTGCAAATATATACTCGTATACACGAAGTCTTTGCAGATCGGAAAAAAAGTTCACTTTACAGACTATGGCAAAGAAACAATACAAATATGTACCTGTACTTAAAATATATATATTATATAGACAATTTGTAACAGAGCTAGTCCACAATATTTTACAGGTAGATTTCTGCCTAAATTGCGAGTTAAAAACGTTCGGGCAACAATGTCCTAATACCTATCAATAGTCATGAATATGCATTGAGTTTGCTTTTTTTTTTCAATATTACAAAAAAAATTCTGTAACACGTTGAACTACCTATCATTAAAGTAACTTATATCGAATATTAAAAATTCATTCGCCTTAATAGGTACAATTCAAATAAAATGATTTTAATCAATTTTTTTACTTATATTAAAGCAAATAAATGTATAATATTCAATATAAGTTACATTAGTGACAACCCAATGTTTTTCAGAAAATAAGTCAGAAATATTGAAACAAGAGGCAAACTTTGAAGTCGTTCATTTCCATAACTATTGATAATGCTTGACATTGTAGGACATTGTTGCTTGAACATTTTCGACTCATAATATAAGCCGGATTCTACCTGAATTGTGGACTAGCTTTGTTAAACCGTGTATTTAACATGTAGTGATCTTATCAACGAGTTAAAAATGTTTAATATTTCTATATTTTTAATAAAAATAAATATTTATTTAGTGATTCTCTAAGTAATATTTGTCACGTAAACTACGTTAGGAAAAAAAATGATTTTGAAATCAAAATGATCGATCCTGGTATCTCTCACATACGTCTTAGCCAATCTCCAATAGACATATGTTGTTAAATTATCAATAGATATTAATTTTTATTTATTCGTAACTGATGTATTTTCCTACTTATACATTCTTAAAATCAAGTTTAAATACAAATATTTTATTTTATTTTTAGAAATAGCTACCCCTGTTGAACTTTATAACAAGCCAGTATCAAAAAATATACCTATTCAAGTAGTATGATTACATGTATCTGAGATATGTAGAGCATATTTTTTATCCATATTCATAATTAATTTATGTACGTATCGTCGTTACTAACTTTCTAATTTGTTTGTGGTTTAAATGTAAACTATTTAGAACTTTCGATAAAACTTTAACATTGTAGACATAAAGTACCTACTGTAGATATATACAAAATATTGCAAAACTTTCTGGAAAGTTTTGGAGTTTATAATGTTAAAATTTTTTTAGAAAACAATATTTTTATTTACTAACGATTATGAAGAAACCGCAAAGAAAATGTTTTAAAATATGAAATAAAATACCTATAGCTATATATCATAAAATATGATTTTACGATATAAGAAATAAAAAAATTCTAAACGTCAGAGACATATTGGAAGTGACGTTACATATCTGCGTTTTCGTCGGTGATCGGTTTTACTTTAATATAAAAAGGTGATTTCACAGAGGTGGAGTAAAGCCACGTATTCATTAGGGAACAAATTGTCCCTCAACATCACGCGCGACATAGAGTCTACGTGACCCTGCAACGTCGCGCACTGTTCCGCGACATCGCGTGCATGAAATGTTGACATGTTGACGGTACCCGAGCGAGCGTACGGGGACATCGCGCCGCGCGACAGTACCACGTGGTATGATGACAAGCTAAGACGCATGCGCTACAATTACATATGCTATATGATATGACATAAACACAGCGTTCCGTAATATTGTGTCTTGCTTGGCAATGGAAGACCCGATCATTTGTAATAAATCTTCAAAATCACTTGTTGTCACTCCAATGAAATTGACAAATAATCCGTCAGACATTCGAAGATCGCATAGAATATCCATCCTTCTTTTCCTTTGCAGTACATACTTTCGCACCCACCACCTTTTTCTGCTCTTACGTTTCGATAAACTCGTTAGAATAAATAGATACGCAGCACTAATCATCTAACCCTTTTGGGTGACATTTTCGCGACAAGTGATATGTGAGTCCCGGTGTGTACACGTCAAATGACCGCGTTATTGTCCCCGAAACATGAGCGTAGATGTTGATGCGGCATGCCGCGCGGAATGTTGCGCGATAGTGAATACGTGGCTTAAGAGTAAAGCGTGGCAGCAACCAACACATTAATATGATGAAAACCGCTGACAATTTAATTTTGTAAAACATACGTTTTTAGTACCAAATTTAATGTGTAGAACTTCGAAAATATTGACGACGACGTCAAATATCCTGTCATTCTGAACTACAGAACTAATATTAAAGTTAAACGTTAGTTACAAAAATTAATATCGCCCTGCTTTAGTATTCTCGATCACTTAATAATGCACGAACATTTGGATATTAATATACCTACTTATTATTTATAGCAATGCTGGAGACGACGATTTGGCCAGTCTAATGTAGAAGCTCTTCAAAGCCATTGATCTTCCGTTTAAAGACTCGGCGTCTGTCAAACGGATAAAAGATACGAGAAGAAAAAATATTTATAGATACTCGTAAAATGTTCACATTTGTACAACCCTACCAACATACCTACACACATGTTCAATCAAAAAAAAATCACTCTCAGAGATTCAAGTTTTATATTGCGTAAAAGTTGCATTTTTACAGCTATGTAAATTACCTACTTCCACCTCTGTATATTCATATTAAAAAAATCATTCATTCAATAATTTTATTCTGTTACTGTCTTCGTCATATGGTCGCCCAAGTAAAATTAAATAATTACCCATGTTTCTAGAAATAAACACCCCATGTTCGTATATGCATAGATTTAGATCACTTAAAAGCCAGTAGGTATACATTGTACATGAATGTATGAATATGCATATGTGTATTATACACAAACAAAAAGGCGCGACATACTACATTAGCAAGCAAGTAGGTAGGTACTTTTTCAATTCAATGTATGAGCACATCAATTATAGCGCATTACGAAATTCTACAGATCAATAAGTGTGTCAAATTTCGAAATCTTAATGTGATTAATTGATAAGTATCGTTTAAAAAAGTTTTTCAGGCTAATATTGGTTAATTTACCTCAAATATTCTAAATTTATCCATAGACTTACGTATAATACAGTAACATAGTGACGTACGTACGATACGACACGACACGAAAGCTGAACAGTCAACAGATACACAAAAAACTAAAAATAAATTTGTTCCTTGGACATTGGACGAATTGGCCATTAAGAACTACGTACACACATGCAATGATGCGTACTTTATTTAGGTGAGATCATTTTCAAATTTATTTTAAATTTTGAATAGAAATGGGGGAGTCGATTTTTTATCCATTTTATTTTATGGTGAGCATTTCGGTAAACGGCATGTATTAGTGATGTGCATTAAATGTAGATTTAGTTTTTTTTTAAATTATATATACGAATAGGTTTTTGATACATTACGTTTAAGTTAGATATACTTTTTTCCGTTATTACTGTCCCGCCAAAATTAGAACTTGTCAAGATACAATACAAATGTCTGATAGAGACGAAACTATTTATTATATGGGAAAGTGGATACGGAAGTTTTTTTGGGAGTTTTTAAGAGCTCACCTATCATACGGCTGGCTTGAGTGATCACTTTACACAATGTTACATTCACCAATTCCACCCATGATAGACTATCTACTCCTATCACATTTATCTTTTTTTAAAGTTGTATATATTTTTAATATGCACACCTTGTTTCTTATTCCATAGGAAACATTATTTTATTAAGCCAGCCGTACGATTGGTCTTAAACCCTATGCAAATCCAAAAAGACATCTTTACCTACTTTTCCATATAGAAAAATAATTTCACCTCTAGGAGCCATCTATAATATATCTTGATTAATGATATCCCCTCGGGGATAAAATTCAGTATTGTGTTCTTGAAAATTTTTAACATACTCAAAATATTAGAATTTGTGTATGAAAACAGGAGAACAATCACAAGTATGTACATTTTAATTTTATTAGCATGGTTACATGGTTTACTTCTGTTAATACGTAAGAAATATAATAAAAACTAGCTGTAACCCATCAAAAATGACGGTATCTACTTTTTCATGCCGGTTCCTAAAGAATAAGTATTTAATTATTTATAGCCGACACCCATGAAAGAATAATATTAACTTTTTTCTAAATATTTAAACATTGTTTTTAAAATTTCCCCTGCCGGCAATTAATGGTAATATTTTAAATATGAAATGGTTCGCGTCTTTGCTAAGTCCTATATGTACTGTATTTTTGACGGGTAACGCAGGCACGGCGATAGCATCATCGTTATCGTTGCCACCTTCGGGTTTGCTGACCCGGGGTTCAAATCCCATCTCCGACCGTTTAATTTCGTTTTTTAGCCGTAAATTCGAACGAAATTACGAACGTTACACGAAGTTACAAGGACAGACGGACGGACGGACGGACAGACGGACAAAATTATTCATTATAAAATGTTATTGCAATACATTTTTTTTTATTTTTCGTTGATTTCAAGGAATTTTAAATTTGATATAATGTTCTTTAATTTATTCAAAAAAAATTAAAGTATTTAATTTCTAAGAAATTATAGGTAGTGGTGTATACTTTTTCTCAGAAGGTTTGATTGTGTGAAACTTGAATTCCTTTCATTCAGTGTACGTTATTTTTTTACTAATTCCTGGCATTATTTTAAACTAACTCCAAAATTTTACTAATTCAGCCTTGCATTCATTAGTGTTGGCACCACTATGCAGTATTATCAAATATAGAAATAGTAATACAAAATTGACGTTGTGACGTTAGTAAGATAAGGAAAAAATATTGTTATTATGAACAAATCACCATTTTATCCTATTGAAACATAAGTACTTTTATTTAATTTATTTTAGTCGAGTCATTTTTTTATTGTTAATGCTAACACACCACGTACCTACCTACATCCGTTTATTAAATGAAAATCGTCATTAATTGCGCATTTCCATATCAGCGCGTACATCGATGAAATTTTCAAAATCTGTTAAGCCACTTTGAGACCCATAAATAATAAATTATAGTGGACTCCTAGGCTCACAAGCAATAGCCAAATAATATCAAAATAATAAAATAATTTTCTCTGAACTGAATTTCCTCCCCCTAATTAAACGAGTTTCTTGAATTTAAAATATTACATAAAATTCTTCTCATTTTGTCTTTGATTCACCTATCTAATGTAAATTTGAAGTTAATAATATAGGATTTTTGTCATTCTTCAGGGCCGGCAAGGAAAATTGTGGAGCTGGGTTCAAAGATTGGGCGCGAGATTTTCTTATTTATTTGTAGTAGATACACACAATGAAAAACAATCTTATAATTAATTTTTTTTGTAGAATAGTTCTTCTGAAGGATCAGTTTTAGCTATTTGATGACATAATTAATGAATTTAAGTCAAATCACTTAATTAATGTAAATTATATTATACAAAACACATTTAACTTTAAAAGACAACTACAACGTGGATAATCAATTTTTCTTTTCAAAATGGCTCCGATGCCCACGTTGTACCTACACACACGCACTTATTTAAAATAAAGTTACACATAGACGAAGCTATGAATATGAGAAACGTATGTGGAAGTCTTTTTATACGATGGCCCAGGGCTTACAACCTGTATTAGCTGGCTTGAGTAATTACTCTATATAATATGATGTTATCACGATGGAATCGGTGAACATTGCATTGTGTAAAGTGATGACTTAAGCCAGCTTATACAGGTTGTAAGCACTGGACCATCATATAAAAAGACTTCCATATAGCTTCTCATATTCATAGCTTCGTCTCCGTGAAACTTCTATAATTTACCTCTGGGGACAAAATCCAGTAATTGTGTTCTTAAAAGTACCTATTGAATTATTTATTTCACAAAAATATTAATGTTAATTTTTAGGTTTAATAGCCAGAAGGAACTGGGCTCCCATTAGTATTTTAAGTTCTTTTGTGGTGAGGCTATAAAATAATCCGAGTTAAGTGTCAAGACAAAACTGTGAATAGGGTCACTTTAATATACGCCGGCAAATATGGATTCTTACGGAGAAAGTGAGAGCAAGAAAAAATACAGGCTTCAGAAATGGATTATCTTGGAGAGTAACGGGAATAAAATTATGGGATCGAAAAAAGATCAGAGATGAAGGACACCTACGGCACGGAGTCCTTACTTCTACACATAGAAAGATCTCAATTAAGGTGACTTGGACACGTCTTGCAAATGCCAGAGGAATGACTACCAAGACGAATCTTCTTGGCAATACCAGGCTGAAGACTTTATAAGTTCTTGATTGGGCACCAAGTACCTCCTGAAGCGGCGTAAGACAAAGAGATGGACGTGTCTTGTTGACACAATAATTGTTGTCAACATTATGCAATAGATTGATCGTAGAATTTCGTAAAGATGAAGCTCTGTATCTCACAAATCACAATATATCCAAATTAAGAGATTTAGAGCCTTTTCGAGTTAGTCTAGGACCGAATAAATAATAAAAATTGTATGATTTTTCTTTATTTATCTGTTATGAGGGCTAGCCTAGATGTAGCTGCACCCTTTGTACCTACCTACCTGAAGCCGGCTCTGTTACTTTCGACGTCTTTAAATATTGTCCTATGTTATTGTGCTCTTTGCGTCACGCAACACTTTACCTTGACTTTAGTCGCTGCCTAACTTGTTGAATAAACATAAATATATTATGAAGAAGGTTGACAAAAAAGTTAACTTATACCATTTGCGTATTTACATACGACAATGCTTTTTGTCGAAAATTTTTCCTTTATAATTCCCGAGCTAAGACGACACAAGCTGTAAACAAACTTACTGAGCTTAGAACTCGTGTGATATAAATAGGAACGAATTCGTGTCCACTTAGCATACCAGCCAATACTGGCGGTATAATATAAACGCAGCGAGTGTACCTACCTATATTGGATCCGAAATAATCAAACACTGGCAATCAATTATACCCTCTCGCTTAGGTACTTAATAATGATGTGATAACACATTACGTCACAACAAAAACATTTTCCTTTTTGCTTCATTACACGTTAATAGGTACCTAATTAATATTTCGGTTATTTCTTCCATAGTTCACGATCTGTCAGATAATGATAACTATATCAGGTCGTACATAGGTACCTACACAGAAAACTCAAGACTATTTTATTTGCTATTTTAATTACGATCAAATAACATGAGTAGGTACCTACACAAAATCACGCATTTTAAATATGTATTTGCGTTGTAGAACACCGCCATGAAATAATTGAAACTCTTGAAAATCATAGGATCTATGTAGGTATATTTTCTTCATATATGCGCAGAATATGCTTATGTAAAAATGTTGCTTGCGTAGTCGCAACCGATCAAAGTTGACTTATTAAATATTTATAAAAATGAGTGACTTTGTATCAAAAACTAAATACTCAAATTAAATACCCACTATTAACACATAAATTGGATTTTTCTGTTAAACACGCACTCAGTGATCATTGTTTATGGATAAATTACTTCTTTATTAAAAAAATAATATCTTTCCCCTGAAAGACTGAGTATTTTTAAGTAAAATATTCCAACTACAACAGATAAAACGTTTCACTTAACGAAATGTGTATTATTTATTCAAATGTGAGAAAACTCATTTCAAACCGCAGAAACTAACACAGTTTTTCAGCAATTATTATTGAATATCGATGTTCGAAAATTGCACAAATTTACAGCACTATTAATTATTTGAAAGCAAGTTTTAAAAAATACTCGTACGTATTTCCCGCCAAAACGTGAAGATTTCGAGAAAAACGACCTCGGACCATCGCCGACGAAAATATACTGACAGGAATACCAGAAAAGCTTTCATTGGGGCATATCTTTACGAAAACAACGGGTGTTATCTTAGCCAAAAGAAAAGTGTATTTGTGTTTACAACGGAATCTGTAACATACATGGTGTACTTTTCACCTTTTACCGAATAGACTCTACATTACTCTCCCTCGCTCTTAGTGCTTCACGATTTGTAGATGGTTATTGCGCACGCCGAAACTTTTGATAAAAAGCAACGCTAAATGGGGAAATGAGGGAAATAATACGCGCGGCGATTCAAACGCAACGTGTGTTCGCCAAAGTTAAAATCTATTGTTTATATAACACTTACGATTCCCATTTGTTTTGTAAACATAAGATATATGTTTATCCAGAGACTCCGCTATTAACTTTGTCGCGGAAGCTGCGTCAGAAATAGCGACCTTCGCATTATTTTTACACTAATTTTGTTTAGCTTGTTTTTTTTAGTTACGCTTCAACAGGCCAAGGCCCAATTACACAAGCGAAATACTTCACAAAACACCCAGGCTCGAATAAATCACATAGATTAATTGTGACCTCACCGGGAATCAAACCCAGATCCCTCGGTGTGAGAAGAAGTGTCATACCCACTGGGCTACAAGGGCCGCCTTCTTTGTCAGCTTTATTTTAAAATAAATAATTTGATGATTTGATGGAAGACTCTTGCATAGTGATTCAGTGGTCGGTGATTCGAGCCCCAATTTAAAAAACCAGCAAGTTAGTCCTATTCTCATAGAACAAGCATTGTTTGAAAATATTATAAGATTCAACACATGTTTATCGCATTCGCATCATTATTATAAAAAAAAAACATACACACACACCTACGAACTTATAAATGTATTTCACTTTTGAACACAGAATACGTTTCATCAAAAGTTTTCCCAAAAAGATGCTTACAACTACTTCCTTAAAAAACCTTACAGTACACTAATAACAAGGATTTCAAGTATTTTTCATTCTAGAAACATGCTCACAAACCAAAGCATTTGTATATCAAAGTAAACTTCCCCATAAATAATGAAAACTCCAATGGTTCGATCCACAACCCAAAAATATTCACCTAAAAGTGATTTGGTGTATTTCTTATTATATAATTTAATAAAAAAAAAATTTTTTAATAAAACAATATGTTGGTTGATTTTTACATTAGTATACAGGAACCATTTTCTTTTTGTGAAACTTTAAAACAAAACTAGAGATGGTTGATACTTGAGTACTGGTGAATTTTATCGGTTATCACCAACCCGCCAGAATACTCAGTTACTCGATGTTGTAATAACTGGTTCCATAAGATTGAGTTTCACAGAATGCAAGAAATAGCTTTGCGTGCCCTGGTTCTGATTGTCACCACTCAACGGAGCACTACACAAAACCGACCAATCAGGTAGTCATTTCCGATGCAGAATTTAATTTGAACCAATCACCACCTTCCTAATTAAAAACAATAATACCTTTAATTGTAAAATCTATGACTGATTGTGAGTGAGGAATGAACAAATCAGATAAACCTAATACTAGAGGATGGCCCTGTTAAAAACTTGTGCAATTGAAGAGTGCACATAAGAAGGTGTATGAATGTGGTCGAAGCTAAAGTGGTTTACCAGGATAGAAAAATGTGACATTCTCTCCCTGTCACCCCTACAGAGAAACTTTGTGATGGCTCAAGTCAAAAGGTTTCATTGTAGTTACAGTATAATTGTTTAAAATGTTATAGATAATTGATGATTAAATTCATGTGGCATTACATTTCCCTCGTCACTCAGGAGAGAGTTTTTTTCTGTACTTTAAATCAGGTTTAGGATATTTTTATTATTTATACAAAAATATATACTGGTCTACAAGAGTTTAAAAAAATAAAAATATTGATTTTCAGGCGTATTCTAGTTTATATGTTAAATAATTCAGAAAGAATATCAAGTGCATTAAAATGAATATTGCTTAACTAAACTTTTTAAAAAATAGAGGTATCATTACCAGCTGCGAAATCTATGTATACCGTTTCGTGAGAAAGGACTACAGATGTCTCTAGCATAGTTCAATCAAATATACAGAAAGTATAAAATCTGAAAAAACAATCCCAGATATATTATATGAAAATACACACCGGGGTTTATAGTATGCCTTTAATTTTATTTTTATTTAAATTCAATTCAATTTTTTTAAAAAATCAAAACTGCATCAAGGGTGTGCTCATATGGATTCTCATAATCGGCACATGTAAAAAAGTGTTTACCTTAATTTCTTATTCCGTATTCCGTATGCCGTATTCTGAAATAATCAATATTGCTATTCCGGTATTTTGACAGTTATTTTATAACGTTGTAATGCAATAAATTTTGTCATTTCTAGTTTGACAGGTTTGAAATTAATGAATTCAGTCAATCAGAAAGCTCTAAAACATAAACAAACATTAAGTCATCCACAATTTGTGAATAACTTCGTTTACGTTTGAAGCATCCTGATTCATTTATTTCAAACCTGTCAAACTTACAATCACAAAATTGACGGCACTACAATGTTATACAATAACTGTCAAGATACGGAAATAGCAATACATATTGCTATTTTCAGAATACGGCCGTACATGTCAGCTGCGGAAACCAAGATCTTAGCAAAATTTTCATGAAAACAAAAAATTTATTTCTCCACAAAATAATTCTTGACATTTTTTATTATCTTTAGGTAATCGGGTTGATATTGTAAGAATATTAAAAGTCAACATTTTTTATATTTTTTATTGTTTACATAAATATAAATTAGTAAGAATTAGTATATTGATGGCCCAAAATATAAAGCAAATGAATAATGAAAGTTACAGGTTTTAATTTTTTATTTTATTTTTTTTAAATAGAGATGAGAACACGCAATACGCGTCACATCAATATTCTTACTATTTTCAAACTAAGCTTAACACTTATGCTATGTAAATAGGACTAACTTGCTAGTCTGAAGTGATTTTCGAACCCGCGGCCTTTGGATCACGAGGCAAGTGTCCTAACCACAAGACCAACAAGCTACTCTACATATGTTTATTAAGATACAGTAATTAAACAGTTGTTTAATTAATGTCGAATATGTGAAAAGAGTATGTACCTACATATAAACAAAATTGTGCATGTACAGAGTAGGTACTTTACATAAATAAAAACATCAAAATTCAAAACCTATAAAGATCTTTAAAAGAAGAAATTATATGATTTTTTAATTAATTGATCAAGCTGAATGGGAATAATGCTACTAATATTAAATATTATATTAATAATAAAATACTATAATAATTTACATATCTTTTGTTAATTCAAAGAAAATCACATTTTTTATTTATGAAATCACAATTTTTCAAAGCATAGTACATAGATTGATAATTAAAACAAACTATATGAATAAATCACTTAGAAAGATCAAAGATCGAACAAAAAAAATCTATCTATAAAGGAGCTTCCAACATGAACAAATAGACAACCCACTAGTATAGTAACAAATTGAGATGGAATTTGATCAGTATGTCTCTATGGCTTAATTGGTTTAAATTGTCTACAGGCAATAGAAAGTTCCGGGGGTTGAGTCTCGGCGATGACTTTATTTTCCTGATAAACTGATTTTTTCTTAATTAAGATAAATTATAGAAGTCTCACAGAGATGAAGCTATTTATATGAGAAACATGCGTGAAAGTTTTTTATAGGATGGCCCAGGGCCTACGACCTGCTTAAGCTGGCTTAAGTAGTCACTCTACACAATGCAACGTTCACCAACTCCACAATAAGAAAATCCACACTCAAATTTTTGTAAGTTGTATACATGTTTCACATCTGAAACCTTTCATATATTTGAAGGGACTTGAGACAGTTGTAGTCCTTCTCGTGAAATAATGTACATGGATTTCACAGCTTTTATTAATTTTTATTTTATTTTTTCTGTTTATCTTCATAAGGGCCGATTGTTTGATGTTGGATTAAAGTAAAAGTTTGTTTAAAGCATATTTTTGAGTTCTCTACAAATCAAACGATCCGTTTCCATAAAAATCTATGCTTTAAGGGGGAGGGGGCATTCTAGTCTAGAAATTTAAAAAAAACAAAAAAAAATTTTTTGTACATTTTGTACAGTTTAGACATTCAAAATTATGTCCTCAAAAGAATTTTATGACAAGCCATTAAATTTAAAAAAAAAAAAAAAAAAAGAATTTTTCAAAATTCCAATTATTTACCGAGATATAGCGATTTCGGTGATGCAACAATTAAGTGGTCCGACCGGAACAAATCAAACAATAGAGGGTAGACGTTGCAAGACTACCTGCGAATGGATTACCCCATAGAACCTTTTTTATAATCTATATTTAACTAATATGAACATTTTGAAGTGGAGGAAGTTCCATTGTATGGAGCAGGAATCGCCGATTAAAAATATGTAAATATACCGTACTGAAACTTTACTCAAAACTTTAAATGCGTTTTCTAGAAACTACATTTTTCAAGCTGGCGTGCATGATATCTCAAGTTCTACTAAACCGATTTATTTAAATTTTTGTGTGAACCTTTTTTATACATCCCTCTATAGCCCCTAGTAGATTAAAGTCGAAATTTTTATTTTTAATATTTAAAAAGAAAATTAAACTGTTAAAAAAAACGTAAAAAAGATTTTTTTCATTTTCTTTTATTTTTATTTCTCCGAGGTAGGGGCGATAGCGACATCTTTAATAATTAAGAATCCGTTGGATTTTTTTGTATCAGATGACCACAAGGGTCGGAACCATGCACACCAGGACCCCCCACTTTACCAGCCGATAACTTTTCGAGTTTAGAATTTATTATTATTTTTGATGTATTCTTAAAATATAAATAAACTAATGTTAAGAAAATGTATATCAAAAATATTCTTTGTTTTTTTTTACAAAGCTCTAAAAAACGACTGAAATTCATGTCTCTAGACTAGAATACCCCCTTAAAGAAACTTTTATTTTAATCCAACTTGAAACAACCGGGCCTAAGTGATTCACCCAATTTGTTTTTCTCTAATTAACAATATTTAGACAGATAAAAAATCATGAAAATAGATTTTCGGTATCATTATTCAACTATCGGGAACTGGTTTAGGTTGATGTCTTTTCAGTTGAACATTTGGTTTCCGAAGTTTGTGGTAATTGGGTAAAATTTTACTAAGAAAGTCTAACTGCAACATTTGCGAAGGCTGTTTCTCCATGGCCTCTCGCATTATGTGATCATTTCCATATATTATTGTATTATCTGTCAGTGTCGCATCTTCCAATTTACAAGCCGCCCCTGAAAATTAAATAAATTCAAGAAATTATTTCATTTATAAAAATTTCATTGACAATATTTATCCCCACGTAGTCAATATTATTGATCAATAAAACGCCCTCAAATTTTTTTATCAATAATATTGATATTGTGCAGGAGGCCTAAATCATTTTCTTTGGCCTAAAATGTATACAATATCATAACTTTACAAGACATGACAGATTTTAATAAAATATCCCCCAGAAATACATGTCTCAAAAAACAAAATGTGGTGAGGATGATAGAAGATAAATTATAATGATAAAAGTGACGAAGTTTAATATTTGAAGAAATGCATTTCGATGCCTCGTCCACCGTGCCCCCTCCACTCAACCATCATAAAGTTCCGATCAAATTTGCATTATAAAAGTTACAGAAACAGAAGCAGAGGTCTGTTGCATTGCTATTAACAATTACTGATATTAATATTATTTGAATTACGAATTACGCGGTTTCTGAATTATCGGGGTTAATCTATTGTGAAACTAACATTTTGGGACTTGTGTGTTCCAATTATGTCAAATTTAGAAATATTGGGGTTCGAATTAATGGGGTTTTACTGTATAACGTTTAATAAATTTGGCTGTATAATATGTGGGACAAGAGTCCACAATATTATAACGTTGCATCTAGGCCTTCTCGATTTAGGAAAAATATTACCTCGATTCAAGATGCCTTCGACTTGTCCGCTACTTCAAATATACTTGACGAAACAGTAATAAAAACAAATAGATGTTGTCAACGTAATGATAATATTACGAAAATAGAATTGGAAGCCTTTATCATCTGGAAGGGGTAATGTTTAAAGGTTTCCACTGTGGATGGTTTGGATGACACACTTATCCAAGCAGTTTTTTTTTCTCTGTAATCTATCCAGAGGTAGAATAAAGTAATACTCACTTTAATAACACAAATATACATTAATACTTTTATGACACAAACATACAGTATTACTCTGAGAAGGGAAATGAGGTTTTAGGAGAATAAAGATAAACTTGATATTTGACCGATTTAATGCTGGTTGTCAACAGTATTATTCCCCAGGGTTTCATATTACTATGGGCGAACGATTGGCTACTCATCAAAGAAGTTCTTTCCCTTCTACATCACAAGTAAAACTGGTCATTATTGTGAACTAGCGGTGGACTTTGTAAAAGAAAATTTAACATGTGATCAAGAAAGTTGTAACAATATCCACAAGCATATTCGGCCTGACTATGAAATATACGACGAAACAAAAAATAACAGTGCCAGCGCGTAAAACGTGTCCAGATGACACGTTTTACACGCAAGTACACTCGCGCGTTCTCGAGATACTGGTGCTACATACATCCCGTCCAGATGCTGACGCGCGTTTGCTCACTCCGCGTAAAATGTTTTTTTAGACAAGTTTTTTTTTTATATAAAACAGAGTTTTCAAAAATTGTGGAGTCATTGCTTTTGCCATATGCGCCAACATCTATTGAAATAAAACAATAATTTGCATATCTGGATGCAATATAAATTGAAACGCGCGAGTGGTCTCGCACGTGATACGCGGTATCTGGACGCAATATAAATTGAAACACGCGAGACCACTCGCGCGTAAAACGCGTCATCCGGACAAGCTTTAAATTCGGTTGCGGATGTGACGCGACAGAAAAAACGCATAGTGTGGCGCCGGCCTTAATGAGTTAAAATTTAGATAACTTATATAAATATCTTTTAAAATTAAGGTTTGCACATAGGTAGTGACATACCTACATAAGTTATTTTATGGTTTCCTTTTAGTATGGTTATTAATAAAATATTTTTTGACAGTACTAATTTTTTTTTGTTTTGGTGGTTTTTATTGTTTTCTGACCCTCAGGTACTATTCACATAGGTTATATTTTACAAATGTATATATTTACCTGCTTAATTTTTTAAAATAAAATGTCCTTAAATTGTCATATTATATAAACGAAAATTCAATTAAAATACAAAATTAGAAAGTGTAAATAGTATATGAAAAAAATATTGAAATCACTGTTAATATGTTTTCACGCCTAATAAGTTTTTATTTGCTGGTCCCTTGAAAAACGTATTAAGAGAGTTTCACTCTAATTATTTAGGTATTAAAACAAACAGATATATAAAATATATTTTTACCAATGACACATCCACTTCCAATAATAACTTTGGGGCCCACATAAGACTTGCATTCAAAAACATTGCTCTCTCCGATGTGTCCGGAATAGGACTCCACGCGGCACCCCACTTCAAACACATTGTGCGCCCCTATTATGAGAGGCTTGTGTACCCCAACTTTTTCTTCTGCATTAGGGTTTAATCTGTAGGCAACAAAACATATTTTAAGTAAAAAAATATGCTACAAAAAAACAAACTAAAACTACAGACTTTCCTACAGATTATATGATAAAAGAACGCTTCATTTTATTTCTTTTTAGATGAGCATTTTAAAAATACTTTATGTACAGCTTCAAACCTAAAATCATTTGCTAAAATATTACTAATAAACAGATTTATGTTAAACATATTATTTAAAAAGTAATATGAGAATAAATTAACACTATATGTCAAAGCTCTATATAATACATAATGTGTGGGGTACAAAAGCAAAGGCAGCAATATCCAAAAAATTAAAAAATTGTTTAAATGCAATCACCGATGATTACTAATTTAAAATGTACTGAATTCTAGATGTTATGTATATATCCCTTCCAAAACCATGTTTCCTATAAATTAATGGGCAATGTTTCCCATAAAATCTCGAATTCAGTACATTATAAATTAGTAATCCTTGATGACTGTTTTAATTTTTTTTTGGATATTGCTCTTTGCTTTTATACCCCACATACAATCATAATATTTTGTCTTCAAAACAAAAAACGCAGCTGTTTTTTTTTGCAGCAGGTATTTATATTATATTAAAAAAATCAATGCTACATTTGATCGCAGTCTAATTTTTCCAATAATCCAAATCAATCGTGTTCAGTTAAGACTTACACGTGAATGATAGTAGCATATTCTTCTACAATACAATATTCGGAGAGAATAATAGGTCCACCTTCGGCAATAATTGTTGCTCTAGGGTGAATAACAGTACCGCCAGCTATGGTAATATCACCTTTTAAAATACAATCTTCACAAACAGTGGCACCTGGCATTATCTTCACCCTGCGAAAAATAATATTAATAAAACATAATTAAATTAAATACTTCACGATAAATTTGAAACAAAAATATACCCGAAAGACATGTTATTAATAAAATCAATTCTTTTCAAACTAAACGTCAAAAAAGTTAATAGGAACGACACAAAACCAGCAATTAAATGACAGATCCGACCATAGAAAAGGAATATACTAGGGATGGGCGTTGAATGGACGGACTAGTTGAAATCAACCGTTGACGTTGCATCGACGCGTCGACGGTTTACGTTTATCGCATGGACTAGTTGAATTCGTAGACGAATTCGGACGCCGTGGACGGTGAACGATTCGAGATTCAACGTAATGCAAAGCAACGAGCGAGAGCAAGACAAAACGTCTCCGTTTATTTCTCTCTCTTCTCTCGCTGTCGACTTGTACCAATACCTCCTAGACAATACTTGAAGACGCCATAGACGGCTCGACGGGTAATTTCATTTCAACTCTAAAGAACACGATCATAGAGTGCAGATCTGTGTACACGAACTATGACAGAGATTTGAAATTTTAATGCATGCGTAGAGAGAGATAGGCTTAATAAGCTATTATCTATTATTTTTTACTTGATTTTTTGCGATGTGCACGTGCGACGTTTCGGTGAATTCCCAATTTTACGCTGTATAAAATAAAACAATTCTGTTTAATTATTTTATTTTTTATTGAACTATTATTAATTAACAGGCCGGCTAGATATTTTTCTAAAATCAATATTTTATTCGATCGATCTCGACTTCTTATATCTACCTGAAAAGGGATGGTAAAATTTAATTAATGTGTTATTTCGTTACTTTTCAACTTTAGCATATAAATGATAAACAAACTTGTAGGGAATAAAATTTTCTATACCTAACTATGGTCCTTATTCAGGAGTCCAACATTTATTATTATTATATGTAATATAATCTTGAATTTAGGTTTAATTAATTTTTATTAAAAATTCCCTATTTTCAACTTTATAGATAAAAAAATAAATGTATTATAATTTTGTTTAAACAACTTTTTATTGGTTTTTTACATGTTTCGGGAACAATGTTCCTTTTCTCAGATTGAGCCTTAAACTAAAGTTGACAAATAATGCAGATATATTTATTTATTAATAATGTCACCACAAAGTGAAAGCCTGACTTTGAAAGATGTATTCTTCAATAAATTTCTAGATAACATCTCAAATGTAAAGTATTTTTAAATTATGTATTTATTTATACATTTATAGATAATAAATAAATGTAAAGGTTTTTGTCATTTTATTTAACTTGTATTGAAACGAATGAATTTTTCGTAATCGATTTGAGTTAGTTGTAGTGATAGTCCAACGTTTTACAAAAAATAAGTCAGACATATTGAAAAAATTCAAACTTTGATGTCGCATATCTCCATAACTATTGATATTAGGTCATGATAGCTTTCGACTCATAATCAAGGCAGGAATATAGTCCTGCGCAACCTCTTATTATGTTTTCCAAGTAACCCTGTACTTATGTAATGATGTGTACCTAATATATTTTTTGATACACACATTACTGCTTTGTACTTTATATTTTTAATTTTTATACTCATATTTTAATGCTTATACCCGATACTTTCACTGCTTATATATGTAGTTTATATTTATATTTTACTGCTTACACCTGATATTGTTGTGTATACCTACATCTTTCTTTATTATATATAGAAAGAAGTATATAAAACAATATGTAAAAGTCTATTATGTGCGTAAACAAATAAATAATAAAATATTTCTTTTTACATATAAGCACAAGTAGCGGTTTTACTTTCCCCGAAACTATATTCCTTCGAACTTCTTTAAATTTTAAAAATTAACGTAATAAAAATAGCCAACGGTTGAGCCGTCGAGCAGCGTCGCGTCGAACCGTAGACAGTTGACCATCGTCCCGATGTTTAGATAGAACGTCCGCGACGTCCGCGTACCGAAGTTGACGCGTCTCGTCGATGGACGGACGTGGACGGTCTCGTTTCGTCAACGGTAAATACGTCGACGACCCATCCCTAGAATCTACAGACAAATCAAAACAGAAAGTTTCAATGGTTGTACTTCATACCATAGATAAGATAATATAATACTTCATACCCACAGAATATAGACCATTCATACCCAGCTCGACGCAACTGTCGCTAAGCAGGTACCCTAAATAAATGGACACAGTGATGCATTTTTATCGGTACAGTAGCCGGCAAAAATCTTACGGCGTAATGGGGGGAAGTTTGCACATATGCCATTCCACCAAAGAGACCCAAATTTTGTCTTCTGCGCATTCCCCCACTACGCCAAAGAATTTCAAGAAGTTTGCCGGCAACTGTACCACTGCAGAATAATGTTTCTTAAAAAATATCGCTCATTAATTTTACTCCGTCAATATTGAGTAGTGTAGACAATTTACATTTAATAAATGGGCTTAATCCAGGGCTCAAGAACTGATGAGTTTTTGCTGCATACTTATTCACACCACCGTCTAACAAAATAAGATTATATAGACCTCTTTCCATTTAAAAAAGATAATCGAATTGGTTTGTGTAAGCCGTGCGTACGAGGCATATTGTTTAGTTGTGTTGGTATTTATACCCGTAAACACCAACACAACGATACAATGTACGTCGTACGCATATACGTAATACTCCTATATTGCTAGCAGTGTCTAGAAATAGACGAAATCACTAAAGTGCAGAAATATATGTTTGTCTCACCCATACCGATGTCACTTCGAGTCTTATGCGCATGTCCGAGAATTAGCGCCAATTTTTATCCAATCAGCGCCGCCACATGGGATCAATGACAGTCACGACGCTTGCGCATAACAGGTTAAATGACAGCATGAGATAAAAGTAACATTTTCTGCCCGACTTAGTCCGTGACACCTCCACTTATGGGCATTAGAATTATAGAAGTATTACATATATGGAGCGAATAACTTAAACATACTACTTAATTCGATTATCTTTCTTAAATGGAAAGATGTCTACCCATACTGTCCACCAAGCAATTTGAATTTTGTGAATTAGGATGTAAAAGTTTAAATAAATCTATATTAAGCCATTGCACGTGAATACAATGAATACTGAAAGAAATAAAAAGCAGACATGCACCACGAAGTAGTGGTTTCTATTTTCTAATTTCTAACATATTCATAAAATTATGCATTACCAAGCAAATGTACCGATGTGATGCGATGACCATATCAAACACAGCGCTCGGAATGTGTGTCTCCTTTTAAGGCCCCCATTCACAGACATTCCATTTGGCAGCACTCCACATCGGTGGATGACGTCCAAATTCGTACCACACTCACGATCACTGCTCTGCGCGAAGCCACTCCATTTTTTTGTCACTTTAAAGGTACAGATACACATGCTTCTTTAGTGGCATGCTAATGAGCATGCCACTAAAGATGCTCATAAATAAGCATGCCCAAAGCTGACAATCAAACACACATGCTTATTAGTGGCATGCTCTTGTCATAGAATAGAGACGCTCTTGTTCAAAATGGAAACTTTGCAAACTGAAATAGAAAATTCAAGTGAACCAATAAATCAAAAAAGTTCCCGAGTTTCCATCCGCACATTTTTGATTTTAGTTTGCCTATTAATAAAGTTTCGTAAACATTATTTCTCACTATATTATTTTTACACAACGGTGACCGAGTATTCCACAGACATTCGTGATTCCTATAATAAGTCACGAAAAGTAATGTTTTATCATCTCCCCAACACGCCATATGTATTTGTTTCATCTGTCGCGGACTGAGAAGATCGCATTGATAATACTAGCCGCGAAGCCCGCGAATGACATAAGCATGCTCATAAATAAGCAAGTCTGTTCATACATGCTCCAAAGATACCCCTTCTCTGTGGTGAATGACAGTGGCATGCTTATAAATCAACCGGCGGTTGATTTTTGAGCATGCTCATTTCTAGCAATGTGCGTACACACATGCCACTAATAAGCATGCCACTGTCAAGGTCGATACTGCGCGTGCTCACGTGCCACTAAATAAGCATGTGTATCAGACGCCTAAGTGCAACTACCGGACACGAACGTGGGACAATCAATACCTCCCCATGAGAGATTAACAGCGACACTTCGTTACTTAGCGTCTGGCGTCTTAGCGCTTTGAAGTTTTTACCTATTAATATTTAATATCTTTTTAGGAAAGTTTTAACTCGGATAGACACATCGAAAGACACTTCAATGCTATTTATATGTATAGGCCTTGCACAGTGATAATCTGCTGGTCAAACATGGATATTAAGATTATTATTTTAGTGACATAAATTTAAAAAAGGTGTCAAAGCGTTTACATTAACATTCAATAATGTATTGCTAGGTTCAAACTAGGTGATTTTAGTTGATCAAATTCAATTATTCATATTAATTCTATCAAATTAATCTACAAAATATCTTATTAAATTCTTTTTTGAAGATCCTTCTCAAAGACGCAATTTTTTCAACTGTATCTTTATTCGCGCTTGGATCGACCTTCTGGAATAATAACAATACTTCTTGCATAGCGGCATTTCGCTTATGATAATTATGATGACAGGTCATCCAGAGATATGGCAATTCCCTGTACATCTCAATCACAAAACAAACTCTTTTCCCGACATCAAGGATCCGTCCGACCTTCACCAGAGCTCGCGGCCGACGCCGACTGAGCCTCGAAATGGATTTCGGTTTTGACACTCACGAGCAGCGCGGCTTGGAGCGGCGCGCGGGTTCCGCATTCACGATGAGTTGGACGGCGGACATTGGAGCCGCGCCGCAATGGATTTTGGAATGTTTGGAAATCCAACGTTCGTAGTGATGCCATAAAATCCACGCGGTTTTTCACATTCACGACGAGTGATGGAGTGGAGTGCTGCCAAATGGAGTGCCCGTGGACGGGGGCCTTTAGAACAGCTATGTAAGCCGAAATATGGTAGCCTCAAAATAACATACAATAGACGAAAAAGAAGTTTTGGCGCGTATGTCAAAAATTGATTTGTTAAAACGTCAAATCAAAGATTAAACGTTCATTGGAGTTTCAATTTGTTTTTTTTAATTTCCCGATAAATAAATTCGTATGAACTATGGATATTCCGGATAATTTTTATTTTCCTTTTGAACCCTACAACATCCAGAATGACTTTATGAAAGAATTGTATAGATCGCTTGATAGCGGTAAACTTGGGATATTTGAAAGTCCAACTGGCACTGTAAGTTCATTTACTATTAAAGTTTTGATACACTTCTGTAATTTTTCGACTACCTCATTATTTTGTTTTTAAGGGTAAATCACTCAGTTTGTGTTGTGGTGCGTTGAAATGGCTGCAGGATTATGAAGCTGCTGAACTACAATCAATAACTACACAAATAGAAAATTTAAAATTGTCCGTTCAGTCAAATGACGCAGGTATACTATAGCTCAATATTCATTAAGCATCAACATAAAAATTACGCTATATCGCACTATCACATCTGTAATCGAAATTATTGGCTGAACATTTGATGATTTTTTTTTGCTTTCAGGTGGTGATGATTGGCTAAATACAGAATACGAAAAAATTCAGAAGACTTCTGAAATGAACATGCTGAAGAAGAAACTAGAGAGCATCACTAAATACAAGGGAAAAATTGATGACCTCAGATCAAAAAAAAGAATTAAAAAAACTGTTGACAAAAGCAAATGGTTCAATGAAAAGAAGAAGCAAAGCGAAGACAAAGATGTTCTTGATTATAAATTAGATGAAAAACCTTTGGATGATTTACCTTTGGACGACATTGACCTCCTACTGGACGAAACCACCCCAGAGATTGATGAAATTGATGACGCAGAAATAGAAGAAGACTTGGACAGCAGCGGTATTAAGGTATGATTAAATTTATAGAAGTCTCCCGCTGGCTGTTCAACTTGTACATTTTGTTTAAACTTCATGTCCCAATCAACAATAATTATAAACTTAATTAAGATAAATAAATTATAGAAGACTCACAGAGACGAAGCTATGAATATGAGAAACGTGTGCGGAAGTATTTTTATACAATGGCCCAGGGCTTATAACCCGTATGAGCTGGCTTAAGTGATCACTCTACACAATGCAACATTCACCAATTCCATTGTAAGAACATTCACACATTATCAAATTTTGAAAGTGCTATGTAAATTCAAATCTGAGAGTCTTTCATTTATTTGAATGGACTATTCTAGAAACATCTGTAGTCTTTTTTCATGAACTAGTAGTATACATACATTTTCGCAGCTGGTAATGGTAGGTTATCTTAGAACATGTAAAATATAAAAATATTGTTAAATTTTAAATTTCTTTATGGAATTGACACACCATAATTTTCACAAGTGCTGGGTTTAAAAACAACATTGCCACATTGACAAAAAACTGTTTGAAAAACTACCTCATAAAAATTATTAAATTTGTATGACTGTTGCAAGAGTCATTGAAAATATTATTTTGTATTTATCACTTCATTTACTATGCCTTTGCAGCATACTTCATTAAAACATCACTTTGCAAATTTTGATATCAATAATTGTTTCTTGCTTTTCAGATATTCTTTTGCAGCCGTACCCACTCACAGCTTTCGCAATTTGTAAATGAAATCAAAAGAACTGAATATTCATCTGAAATCAGGGTTGTTTCGCTGGCATCTAGACAGCAGTATTGTATTAATCCTGAAGTACAAAAATTAAAAAGTTCTCATCTTGTTAATGAAAGGTGGGTTCGGTGTCTAATTCATGGCAATCTCTCATTTCAAATTCCATTTTGAATCAAATAGACAACCTGGCATCTATAGCAAAAAGAATTAGATCTAATAAAAATGTACATTTTAGATGTCTGGATTTACAAAAAGGGAAAAAAGGAAAAACCACCAAGGTTGACAATGGAAAAGTAACAAAAAAATCTAAGTGTAGTTCTGGCTGCCAATTTTTCAATCAAACTAATATAGAGCTACTAAGAGATGAAGCGTTAACTGAAATAAGGGATGTCGAAGATCTAGTGACTGCTGGAAAAGAAGTTCAATCTTGTCCATATTACAGCGCGAGAGCAGCCATTAGATTTGCACAGGTATATTTAAAATGTTGTACAAAATACACACATTGAATTATTACAACTATAGTTTCGAGAGGGTCCCTCTGATCATTAGGCGTACTTAATAACTAACCTATATAGAGGATTTTATCAACTTATTCAGGTAGGGCTAAGGTGGATGGATGACGTTGAAGGGGATCTAAGGGCAGTCGGTGCGACAAACTGGAAAAAGCAGGCGACGGACCGGTTGGAATGGCAAAAAATTTTGGAGGAGGCCAAGGCTCACAGTGGGCTGTAGCGCCAATGATGATGATGATTCAAGTAGGGCAGCGGTTTGTGTAGTGGGGAGGTTTTTTTTGCTCATTAGAGGAAATAAATTTAGGATAGGAAATGTCTGGTGGAATGTGATGTTGTTTGTAATTGTTTTCTCAAAATTTAAGTTTTTTAAGATTTCAACAATTTACAAACTTATTATTGCACCCGACGATGAGAGGGACTGCTCATCTCGAAATTATAATAGTGATAAATATAACTCAATGTGTGTGTTTTTTTTTAAAATAAATTTAATGGCTTGTCACCGAGTAAGAGGGTGTTATTGCCAAACACTAGTCCATAAGTCATCTACATAAATATTATAGCTTAATGCAATTACTTTTTAAGAATTTTAATAAAATTTTCAATACTTCCCGTCAGTCTGTAAGCAAGAGCTGGATATTTGTAGAGAAAGGGACATTAAGATCTGCAAGATCCTGGAGTAGGGACTGAGTACCGACATTTAAAATGCAATTAAAAAATGCTTACTGCTAGGTCCTGCGGGCGGCTATTGTAGCCGCTTTGCGGCCAATGATGGCCGCTCCGCGGTCAGCGATAGCTGCTGCGCGGCCAATTGTGTTTGCTGTGCAGCAAACACAATTGTTTACCTATGCCTACGTCAGCCGCTTAGCGGCCATTTGCATCTGGCAAACTTCCATTTTTGCTATTGTGGCCGCTTCGCGGCCAAATGTGTTTGCTGTGCAGCAATCACAATTGTTTACCTATTCCTACATCAGCCGCTTCGCGGTCAATTGTATCTGGTAAATTTCCACTTTTAATTACGGGTAGTTTAGATATAATTTATTCAAAATTTCTAACCGATTAATAAGTCAGAGCGGAATAAACCATAGTTCGATAGGTAGGTACCTACTCTCTTCTCTTCTCACAGTGTTGATTACTTTTATACAACATTATAAAAAATTAATCTTTGTTTAATTTTTACATAAACAAATTTGAATGTTCAAAACCAAAAATGTAATTAAAATTTCAACAAAAAAAATATTCTCGACCGTAAAAAAAAAATTCGATCCTGCCAGGATTCGATCTTCTTGCCAGGCATCTTCTGATCCGCAGTCAGACGTGTTATTCATTGCGCCACAGGAACCGATAAACAACGTGGCAAAATTATTGTATACAAATAGAAATCATGATCCAAATGCAGAAACATACGAAATTGGTTGGCATAATAAGGTAATTAATATTCTTTGTTTGATTTGGTTTGTTACATAAAAAAATTAATATAAAAAATGAATGTTCAAAACCAAAAATATAATTAAAATTTCAACAAAAAAAATATTCTCGACCGTAAAAAAAAAAATTCTCCTGCCAGGATTCGAACCTGGCATCTTCTGATCTGCAGTCAGACGTGGTATTCGTTGCGCCACAGGACCAGTTAAGCAACGCGGCAAAATTATTGTATACAAATAGAAATCATCATCCAAATGCAGAAACGACATTGGTTGGAGTAATTATAATATAGATAATTCAATTAATGAAAAAAGTTATCCAAATCCTCCTCCTCTTGTCGGCACTCACAGATTGGGGAGTCCACAATAAGTGTGTGTGTGTTACAAAGTTTAATTTACTTTATTATATTAAAATAATCATGTTGCAGCACAAAGTAACCGCCATATCATCGGGAATAGAGAGCATTTGTACTTTGATAACATAAATTTTAGATTTTTAAATCAATTACTTCTAAATCACAATCCAGCCACATACTTTACTTTTTGACTTGATAAAACAGGTATTATTTAAATTTATTATGTAAAATTTAGGTGATAGTCGTTCCTTACCAAACACTGCTTCACGAAGCGACTAGACGTGCAAACGGAATTTCTGTGAAAAATAATATTGTCATAATTGATGAAGCTCACAATCTTCTGGACACCATAGAGCACATACACTGTGCGGAAGTTTCTGGGTTCCAATTGCAAACTGCTTCTGACAAACTCAAACACTACAGAGAAAAATACCGACCAAGATTTGCAGCTAGGAATCTTCTGTATTTAAACCAAGTAATATTTGTCATAGGAAAAATCTTAGGTATGTAAAATTTATAATTTCAACAATACTCTCATTATTATTATTAATTGGGCTTAACAGTTTAATTTAAAAAGACTACTTTCAGAAATATTCACTTTTTAAATTTTTTAATAAAAACCATTTTTATTATGGTGTTGCAATTTTCGAAAATAGTTCCATGATATTGTCACGAGACATGGCTCTAAGAAAACTATTTAAACCTTTATTTAATACACAAAGTCATTGGATACGAATTTAATCAGAGCGCTGTTCTTAAAATCACTCTAAATGTTCACACTAATTATTCAATTTCGTAATTCGCACTAATTATCTTAGCTGCACTTTTATCACTCCTGAATAACTTATCTCATATACTGGATTCACATTATTTAAATCGCTCAGGCTCACACTAGAAAACTTCTCGCCAGCCGGTAAGTACCTCTTTGATTTAGCATTCGCTGGTATCACCACGCAATAGCAATACACGTTGTACAATTTCGCTTGTCTATGGACTTATCGCTGACAAATTTCTCTGACACAACTGATTGCATAGTAGCCTGTTTAATTTCCGGCCAAAATAATTATGATGCATGAGATTACATACAGTGTCTCATAACTATTAGCAAAAAATTCAGGGGAGTTTTCGTCATTCAATTTTGAATAGAAAACATTCTTTACACTTTGAGTAAAATGTCAATTGAAAAAAAATGTAAACTTTGATGTCGCTTATCTTCTTAACTGTCGACATTTCACGCAAAGTGTAAAGAATATTTTTTAATCAAAATTGAATGGAGAAGACTCCCCGAAGTTTTTGCTACTAGTCATGAGACACTGTATATACTTTTTAAGATTGTAACTGATCAGGGATTGAGGGTGATGTAGCTCGATATAAACAAATGAATACTTCAAATATGGGTTGTAAAAGCAAATGGAACAATATCCAGAAAAATAAAAAAATGTTTTGAATGAAGCCACCGAGGATTACTAATTTAAAGTGTACTGAATTCTAGATTTTACGTATCTGTCCCTTCCAAAATGATGTTTTCTATAAATTTATGGGCCATGTTTCCTATAAAATCTCAGATTCAGTTAATTATAAATTAGTAATCCTCAATGACAGTATACAATTTTTTTTTATATTGCTGCCTTTACTTTCACACCCCACATATACGTGTGATTTTAGAATATATTGAATTCTCCTGTTATTGATTTCACATTCATTTTTATTTGACTATGTTATGAATTGTTTCATCAAATCTTTTCAGATTTTAATTTATGTTTCCTATTTCAGGTTTACTGAAATTACCGGAAAAAAATAACCAAGCTGTAGCAGAAGAACGGAGAATTTTCACACTACAAGAATTTGTATTAACTGCAGAAATAGACAATTACAATCTAAGGCCAATACTTAATTTCTGCAACCAATCCAAGCTTGCACAAAAACTGCATGGATTTTCTGAAAGATATCCATTCGCAGATGCGAAAGGGGACAAAAAGAGTATGAATAATAAACATCACCTGCAATCATTTCTTTCCAAAATATCTGATGAAAATAAAAAAGGGAAGAAAAAGCCAGTTCCGGAAGTAAATGTATTTGAAGAAGAACAACCTCAAACGGTTTGTTTTGATATATGTATTTGAAAGAGAAAAATCTATGTTTATAAATAGAATATATAATTATTTTTTTAAGTAAAGCAATTTCAAAGATTTTCTTATAAATATTGAACAATGTTGTTTTCTTTGGTGAATGAGTGCCTACCTTCATATACCTACAAACAGAAGGTTTAATCCACACACTCATTTCATTACTATTTTCACACAGTAATTTTTCATTTGGAATACAGTTATAGCGGATTATTGTGTGAGATGAGTGTTCTGTGACGAAGAGAAGTATATTCCGTATATCGTATATATATATATTCGTATATAAGAGACGTATATATGTGACGATCCATCCACAAGAGACGTATATTCGTCTTGGCACGTGATGCATAAGGCATTCCAATGTATTGTGTGGTGTGACAGTAGTAGCAGGATGGGTATAGAGATACAGAGTGGTGAATTATACTCTCGATTACAAATGGTGGTTTATTGACATAAAGTTACAAAAGATTGTCGCGGAGTATTATATAAAGTGCATGAGCAGGCTACAGCGATTGGCGGAAGAGTGAGGTACTTGCGGCAAACAAATAGCAACTGCCCACATTGGGCCTCCTATTGGTGGAATTCGCTTGATGCGTGCAGCTAGGAATTAATTTATTTAATTAAATTTTAAGAAATCACAGGGTGCCGATCGCCACACACAGTAAAACCCTGTGAGTTGAGATCTCTGAAATTGGGGAATCCTACTCATACCCTCTTCGTGAGCTACCATGATATGCGCGGAGTAATTCCTCATAATTGTACCTGTTTTAAAATTGTATTCCACATTTTTAAATTCCTCTTTAGTTTAATCTTTTTTCTAATAACTATGTTGTTAAAATGTTTTATTTTCTTCGATAAAAGTTATTACTAACTTATCTTGTTATTTCACATATTTATGTACAATTTTATTTCTAATAACTAACTATGCTGTGCGTCGATCAGAGTCTAAAAAAAGGCAGAACTGAAAGTTAAAATCAAGTTAAGATGGAAGAAGCCTTCCATAACTACAAAGATAATTGTAAACATTATGGCCATCCAAACGTGAGACAAAATGGAAAAAATAATTAGATTTTTTTGCTAGTGAGAAGAGCAAATATGGCAATATTGGGTACTTCTAGCATTAGAACAATAAATAAAATGCATCATCATAATAATTTTCTTAAAATTAACTGCTTTTTTTACTTCCTTTCTTTTAACTCGTGGCATCTGCTTGTCTTGCCGTCGAAAAAACTTTGGGTCGATTTTTAATCCTTTTCCCGTGATCCAATCGAGCTGAAACTTTGCAAGCAGACTCGTGGCGACGATCAAGAAGTTCAAATTTTCATTAAAAAAAATTAATAATTATAGTATAATTTCGGATTTTTAGAAATTTTAATGGTTTTTTCAAATTGGAATCATTACCAAAGTTTGATTTCTAGCAGCGGCGGCCCGATAACGTCGCAGAATATTTTCTAAATTTGAATTACTCCGTCGGTATACATAATAAATACTTCACTACGAATTTCGAAAATCTAAATTGACTGACAAATGTTTTCAGAATTTAATCTTCAAAGCATGAAGTGTCTTATCAAAGCTCAAAATATCTGACATTTTAGAAATATATTAAATTACTGTAAGCTTAGTGTTATGTTATATGTTTTAATTCGTCTTTAATTGTTGTTATATTTTACAAAGAAAGGGAGTATAACAAAAACTTGGTTTTTATGGGTCACTTTTTTATAAATTTACAGTTTTTGTCAATTTCGCAATCGTATGGAGATTTTTTTGTTTATTAGAATTTTGAATTAACGGGGTTCCGCATAATTGGAAAAAAAAAATTGTGTCCCAGATTTTACTGTAATTTATTAATTGTTATGGATATTTTCAGGAAAAATACGTATCCGTTGGAAATGTGATCCAGAGCGTGATCGGGTTTCTCGAAAAACTAACGAGTAGCTACGCCGATGGTAGAATATCAACATACAAGGCTAAAAATATTGATAACAGTTTTCACAAATTTATCCTTCTCAATCCCGCAACACAATTTACTGACATTGTGAAAGAAGCTAGGGCCGTAAGTATTGAAAATTCTAAGATTTTAATAAAAATCACAAAATATTAATATTGTGCAATATATATTTCATTTGATTCTAAAATTTAAACTTATTTAATTATAATGGCCAATCCACTAGGTTAGCTTATTTCTCATGCTGCATTTATCAGGTTGGATGCTCAAAAATTCCTTTCTGTAGGGAGAAACTTGATAAATTTATTATAATACATATATACCGGACTCCTTTTTTATTTTATTTTTTTTACATGGTTTTTAAATAATATAGAGCTACATTCCTTGCATATACCTACTACTCAGTACTTTGCACAGAGAGTATGCGGAAAGTAGAGAAGAGAAGTGCGTGTGGTGTTATGTTTTCTTGAAATGCCGCTTTATAAATTAACTTTACAAATCCAGTGAACCCGAAAATATTCCAGACGCTCAGAATATCTTGAGTGAAGAAAGCGATGTCGTACCAAATGTGCGTAAACGCTTTAATCTATTATCTAATAGTGAACAATTTTTGTTACGATTTATATATAAAAAAAAATTAATAAAATTAAGATACAATAAACAATAATGAAAATTATTTTTTGATACCCGGATTTTATTTTTATATTATGCAAGGAGACCTATCCACCTACATGTATACTTTTTTTACACGGTATTGCATGGAACGTATCATATAAAAAGTATCATATTCAAAAGTCCAGTGTACTCCTTTTCTGTGCATAAGAATGACATAAAATGATTGAATTATAATCTTAAGTTTTTTTCAGATATTATTAGTACATCTTATTTTCCCCATGTATAAATCCGTAAGACATGCAAAATTGTAATATTTTTATATAAAATTTTTGAAATCCATTCTCAACTTTCCGCTGTGGACATCAACCAAATATTTAAATTCCCAGATTTGAAACATACTTTATATGATAGTTTTACACATTTATATGAAAAAAAAATATTTTTACAGATAATTCTTGCGGGAGGAACCATGCAACCATTTTCCGAGTTCAGAGATCAGCTTTTCCTTTCAGCAGGAGCAACTGTTGACAGAATAACAGAGTTCTCATGTGGTCACGTAATTCCACCAGATAACATATTGCCAATTTGTTTATCTGAGGGCCCTTCTGGAAAAAGACTGAATTTCTCCTATGAGATGAGAAATTCTACAGAGATGGTATGTTAACCGAGACTTAATAGCATTTTATATTAATTATCCACAATTTAAATAAAATATAACAGTCAATAATGTTATGCTCACTATAAGCCAATCATTGCATGATAAAAAAAAAATTGTTGTATAAGGTGTTTTTTTAGAGTTATAAAACTTTAAAATGAAATAAAATAATATGAATCATGGTAAAGGCTTCAGTGGAAAAATAATTTAATGCCATTAGTGATAAATATGATTACGACACCACGATTTTTTAAATAAATTTGCAGAATTTGTAAATGTTCTGATATAAGTTTATTCATGATGAAATGGCGAACCAAACTGAGCACAAATCAGCTGTCAAATTGGCTGTCGTTGGAAAAAAGTGTTGCCAATTCGAAAAACAAACCTTTAAAAAACACTATTATTACGGGCAGAGGTGAAAATTATTGATAACACCGATTGGGCTGGAGTATTCTTCTTTTTATTTCTAATATACACAAAACACAACAATATGGCGGTACACCGGTGTATGTATCCGTTAGAGATTCAAAAGAATAGTGTGCCCCTTCCGCCCTGGTTCCATAGCCACCACCCTTAGTGACCATTTTTTGTATCTTGTGGTGGCTGCCCTGCGATGTGACGTTTGGCGCGTAACACTCTCCCAGCCTGAACGTCGTTGGGTCCACCCAACAGGACCTCCCTCTTATTCCTAGAAAAAATACTAAATTATACATGGCTTTATTACCTCTTCCAATTGAAGTCGCCCTAGACTCTTAACCTCATGAGAAAGTCTCTTCTCTACGTTTTGTCCCCACATTCCTCCCTGCTCAACCCTCGTGGGAGCTCTCTCAGTGCTTGATCTTAAGGAAGTTTCTCAAACACTCAATCTTGAAGGGAGATTTCAAACTTCTCAACCCTTGAGGGAGTTCTCAAATGCTCAACCTGAAAGGGAGTTCTCAAATTCTCAACCTTTGAGGGAGTTCTCAAATGCTCAACCTGTAAGGGAGTTCTCAAATTCTCAACCTTTGAGGGAGTTCTCAAATGCTCAACCTGAAAGGGAGTTCTCAAATTCTCAACCTTTGAGGGAGTTCTCAAATGCTCAACCTGAAAGGGAGTTCTCAAACACTGTCTTAACCTTCTAGTAGGTCAATAAGGTCCTCTCGATCCCTCAAATCTCCGCTGCTATCGTCTGATTCAGATGTGCCTTCGTTTAATGGAGCGTATAACCGCATTGCATCAGCTGCAACGACAGCGGTAAAGTTTTTGTATCCACGCATACCCTTTACACTCTTTATCTTATACCTATCATTTCCTAAAACACTTGTCACTCTATAAGGCCCTGAGTACCTTCCATCCAGTTTCTTATTCACTCCACTCATAG